>LR812523.1:4989412-5151912 GCA_903798195.1 Danio kyathit | reverse complement strand
AAAGTCAGTCACAGCTAAAATAAATAAATAAATAAATAAATAAATAAATAAATAAATCTGTTATTAGTTATTCACCCTAATGTCAGTCACAGCTAAAATAAATAAATAAATAAATAAATAAATCTGTTATTAGTTATTCACCCTAATGTCAGTCACAGCTAAAATAAATAAATAAATAAATAAATAAATAAATAAATAAATCTGTTATTAATTATTCACCTTAAAGTCAGTCACAGCTAAAATAAATAAATAAATCTGATATTAATTATTCACCCTAATGTCAGTCACAGCTAAAATAAATAAATAAATATATTAATTATTCACCCTAATATTAGTCACAGCTAAAAACAAATACATAAATACATAAATAAATAAATAAATGATTAATTATTCACCCTAATGTCAGTCACAGCTAAAATAAATAAATAAATCTGTTAATAATTATTCACCCTAATGTCAATGTGTTGAAAAAATCTAATAATAATAATTCTAATAATAAGTCTGACTTCATATATATATATATATATATATATAATAAATCTGTTATTAATTACTAACCCTGATGTCAGTCACTGCAACAACAAAAAAAGGTATTAAAATCAGTTTTTAGTTTTTAATTTGCATTCCTAATGTCAGGAACAGCTAAAAATATAATAAAAATAAAAATTTGTGATTTTTTCAAAAAAAAAAAAAAAAGAAGGAAAGAAAAAAGAAAAGAACGTCGGTTATTAATTATTTACCCTAAAGTCGTTTCTATCCCCCGAGGCCTTGGTTCAGCTTAAGACCTCAAATGAAGATATTTTAGATGAAATCCGAGAGCTCTCTCATCCTCCATAGACAGCAATGAGCCAGAGATGATCAAAGTCCAGAACTGAAGCCAAAAACATTGTTAAAATATTCCATGTGACTTCAGCGTTTCAACTGTAATTACAGTATACTGAGCTCCAAGAACACCTCACTCACTCTCGTTCAGCTGTTTTAACAGAGGTCACGACAGAGGAATGAACCGTTAATTACTCTGGCATATGTTTTACGCAGCACATGCCCTTCCAGCTGCAACCCAGAACTGGGAAACACCCATACACTTATTCACACACACACACACACACACACACACACACACACACACACACACACACACTAAATCCTGTAAAAATTAGTTATCGTGTGCACGCATGTTTATTATGAGCATTGTAATACTTGGTTGTTGCGCTTCTGACCCAACTAATTACACCAACACTGGTCCTGTGTTTCTGTAGGCCGAACACCAGACCTGAGTCAGGACGTCCTGGATAAATTCACTGAATTCTCTCTTGAGCAAGGGATTCTGCCTGAAAACATTGCCATCCTTCCTAAAAACGGTAAAATGTGTAAAAGAGTGCCTGTGTTTATTATTCATCTGTGACTGACTCCAGATCTGACCTGTGTGTGTGTGTGTGTGTGTTTTCTCTCCAGACGAGTGTCCTTGATGTGCTGAACTGAAGATCTTCTGATTGATTATGACTGTAGTGAATCATTTAAAGTGCTTCTCTAGTGTTTTACACTATTCCTATCAGTCCTTTTACCCTCTGAAAGTTCTTCCTATCATTTCTTACCTCTTCTTCATGGGTTTGGACCAATAAACTCTCTTGTGAATCTCTGTTATGAGCTGTTTGTGTTATGATTCTATTCAGTTTTATCTTTGTCTAAAAAAGGCATCCCTTATTTTCACAAGCTTCACGTATGACTAAAGCATTTTGATCTATATCCTGCTCCAAACATATACAGTTGAAGAGAACATTATTAGCCCTCCTGTAAAGTGCAAATTCTTCCAAATATTTCCCAAGTGCCGTTTAACAGAGCAAAGACATTCTTCACAATATTTCATTGACCCAGCCAGGACTCGAACCAGCGACCTTCTTGCTGTGAGGCAACAGTGCTAACCACTGAGCCACCGTGCTGCCCAGAGAAACTCTTATTTATTATAGTTTGGCTGAAATTAATAAAATATTTTTGAAAACGTACAAGAATGCTACGGTCAATATTATTAGCCTCTTAAGAAATGTTTATTTTTGACTTGAGTCTAGTTAAGCCTTCAAATTACTATGAGGTTTGATTTGATTTGTTTGACATGGACATCACAAATACACTGGACAAACCATATGCATTTGTTTAAAGGGGACCTATCACGCTCAGTGTTGCCAACTTAGCGACTTTGTTGCTATATTTATCGACTTTTCAGACCCCCCCTACATACCGGTCAACATTGGGATGTGAAAATAAGGGATACTCAGCCCAGAAAACCCAACAAGATCGACATGTCTAGGGGCCTGTTTCAGAAAGGAGGTTAAGTGAAAACTGAGTATTTTAACCCTGAAATGAGAGAAACTCTGGGTTTTCCGTTTCAAAATGGCAGGTTTGTCAAACTCGAGAAAGTAGGGTAAGTCAAGCCTGTTTCTGAAAGAGAGGTAACTTTAACTCAGAGTCAGTTACCATGGTAACTTACTCTGTGAACCTAACCTGGTCAGGAGCAGGTTTTATTCTCTAAACTCAGAGTTTCTGTCGGTCTCCTGCCCTTTTTTAAAGACGAATCGGTATTTAGTTTAGCGGTATTTCTCACCTTAGATTTACGTTCCCACACACCTATTTTAATCTGCATAAAAAAATTGGTTGATGGAAACGCCAAGATGCACATAACTTTTGAAAATAGGCATAATAAACATATGCGCATAACTGAGTAGGAGAAACTTTTTATTCGATAAGAAAAGATGCGCATAAACTACGATGGAAACACTTTTACTGAACAAATTCCAGTATACGCATTAAATAAGGTATGTTATAAGAAATCATATGATGATGAAAATGTGTGTGAATGGACAAACCAACAGGCTGAGCACACTGTAAAACATCTGAAATGTTGTTTTGGTCATTCTAAAACGCCTTAACCGTTTCAGTATTATTATATTATTAATTACCTCCAGAGAGTCTGCAGCGTGTCAAGAGCGTCTGTTCTCCGCATCTAAAACGCCACCACGCGTTCATTGTGTGTCGGCATTGTCTTTTGAGGCACAAGTCATTTATTAAATAAAAAACAGTAAATTCTGTTTTTACTGTTGATATTTGGCGACAGTTAATCAGCAAGTGACAATTTTGTTCTCTTTGACTCGTTGGATGGAAACGCTGCTTTATTCGCACATCTTTTATGCGATATTCCAGTTTTGCACATAAATTTAATTTGCATTTTTGGATGGAAACAAAGCTAATACATTTCAGTCACACAAAGAACAAACTCACGTACGAGAATAGTTTGTCCTTTTTTAATAATTAATTAGCTTAAATTCACTCACCTTCCACTGGCACATGTAACGTTACTAACTAGATTAATGGGATTATTACTCATTTTAAAAACTGTTTTTTTTAGTTCTGCTTACATTCTAAATGTCATATCATCCTCTACCACTCGAACAATAAAAAAGGCAGACACACAAGTGCACTTTTAAATCTATTAAAACTTATCAACCTGTGTAAAAGTGGGAACCTTAAATGAAACATTTCCACTGAACATTAAGCTAAGGTTATATGCATTCTTGTTTTGTCAGATTTGTTGTAGAAATGCGCTAGCCTATTTTATGTAATTTAATGCAATTACATCTGAAATAACTTCAAAATTATGGCCACTTCCCCACTTTTTCAAGTAAAAATTTATTAAACGTCACACATTACATTACTTTTTTTATTATACTTTATTATTTAAATACTTTAAATGTAAACTTGCGCATTAACTTGAGCAGCTATGTTTTCCCATGCTAACTGTCTGTGTTTCACTGATGCAGTGGTGTTGCTTTTTTAAATTTGGTCATATTTGCTATAACTTTGCATGAGCACATCAAATTCAGCTGGAGAACTCGTAATATCTGCGCTCCATTGATGATGCCTTTTTATAGTCACAGTGTGCACACTTAACTCTGAGATGGTCTACTCAAAGTTGATTGATCCAACCCAGATCAGCTATTCTGAAACCGAAAACTCTGAGTTTTTAATCTCTCTGTAAATCAACTCAGAGTTCAAGTTTAAACTCCGAGTTGGTTGAACCTCCTTACTGAAACAGGCCCTAGATGTTGTTGTTGTTGTTGTTGTTGTTATTAATTAATTCATTTATTTTCTTTTTGGCTTAGTCCCTTTATCAGAATCAGAATCAGTTTTATTGCCAAGTGTGCTTCACACACACAAGGAATTTGTTTTGGCAACAGAAGCTTCCAGTGTACATAAAGTGACAAGTGACAACACAAAATTAAATATGAAAAAAGAAAAAGGCGATAAACATTAAACATTAAACAGAGATGCAGTAAGTCAAAAATATCTGGATGTTGAATTGTATGTACAGATATGTTGTAAATATACAGGTTATAAGGTGTATACAGGTTATAAGGTTATTAATCTGGGGTCGCCACAGCGGAATGAACCGCCATTATTATTATGATGATGTGTATATGTCCGTTTAAACACGCACCCAAAACCCAGTGTCCACTTGAGCTCAGCATCAAATCGCGTACGTACAGAATCCGCTTGGGAAACAGCGTCTATTATCACTATGGAGAGCATCAGCTGACAGTCATGCATCTTTATATGAACTGACTGTTTTGAGGATTGCATTGGGGCAATGGCGCCTGTAATGAAAAGGAAATGAATCATGCCTAAATAAAATGAAAGCACAGAACCGATTCACATTTAAGAGCAAGGGCGGCCCCTGGTGGTTTGGCGGTATGGGTTGCATATAGGGAGGATCGGCTCTTCTCAGAAAGATAAAAAATACGGGAGAAATACGGGAAAATACCTTTAAGGGATGACAGCGGGATAGAACTGTAAAATACGGGAGAATCCCGGGAAAAACGGGAGGGTTGACTGGTATGCCCCCCTAGCGATAAATTTTCAAAAAAGCGACTATCGACAAATCTAGCGACTTTTTTGTGTGTGACTGTACGTTTACACCGAAAGCATCAAAGGTCGCCACCCTGGCGACAACGCTGTCTGCCTTGAGCTCCGGCGGCGAGAGCGTCAAAATTCGCTACACATTGATCTCGTATTTAAAGGAGCCGTTGCAGTATATCATATCAGTTACACTCCCGCATAAAACAAGCTTTCTAGCGTGAAGGTGTTGCACACTTATTATCAAATTCACTTAACTACGGAAGATCTAGTTGCATGTGGTGTGGCTTTGCTCCACGATGTGTCCATATGCCTGAAATATTCTGAAGCAGCAATGCTGTTTTGTATTGTCGCATAAAAATCTTGCTTTTTTTAAAGAAAAAAAAAATATATATATAACGTTGATGCACATCAGTAACTCGCCAGTACCTTTTTTTAATTTACGTTCCAGTAAGAAAACATTGCAAATAATTGGAAATCCAGCGACCGCAATAGTTAAACCCTTGGGAACAACTGTGGTCGGAACCAAAGTTCACAGTGACTGTGTTCTCTGACTCCTCTCAAGCAGTGGACTTCTACATTCCGAACTGAGTAGTATGGGTAAAGTCTAGATTGGATACGCGGCCGGCCGGAAGTGCGATATGCACATTAATATAACGGCATTTTTTTATGACAACTGTATAACAATAATTAATACTTTTACGGTACTGTGACGGTTGGGTTTAGGGTTGGGGTGGGGGTAGGCGTTATAAAATACAATTTGTTGGGTAATTTAATAGATATCATAAATAATACTCGGTACAACTACTGTTTTTACACTTCTGTCACGGTTGGGTTTAGGGTTGGGGTGGGGGTAGACGTTAATAAAATACAATAAATCGGAAATTTCATAAATACCATAAATAATTCTCGTTAACTTCCAGCCGCAAACGTATCCGATCTAGCAACAACCAGTAGTATGTCTGAATTCATAGAATTCGAAAACCAGTATGCGAGAAGTACCCGGATGACTTACTACTTCCGGCGAG
The DNA here is from genome assembly GCA_903798195.1 of Danio kyathit. NCBI lineage: Eukaryota > Metazoa > Chordata > Actinopteri > Cypriniformes > Danionidae > Danio > Danio kyathit. The sequence continues at coordinate 5,145,979 of LR812523.1, read as the reverse complement.
ATTCTGAAGTGCGCATCCTATGCACGCTGCGCTATCCCATGATGCCCCGCGAGAGAATTCATGAATGGAAGTGAAGCGACGCAACTGATGCAGGTAGGTCACGTGACCATGACAAAATGGCGGATGTAGTACGTCCGAATTACATTCATACTTCTTACATTCATACTGTATAGAACGTACTTTTCTAACGGCAGAGTAGCACATTTAAATTCAAATGCAGTACCTGCTGAGTAGTAGGCGGTTTCGGACGCAGCCCACTCTCCTCAACGCTCACACTGGCGAAGACGCGCTACGCTGCTCCTCGCCACTTATCGCCGCCGGCTCCCATTAAAAATGAATGACTTCCGGCTACATTGACATGCTTGCATAAAGTGTAGTGCAAATATAAATGCCCCTTTATTAACCATAGGCTGTTAAACAAACAAAACGGTAGAACGTGATGTCAGTAATATGCTAATTGATGTATGACGTAATATAGCAACTTTTAGCGACTTTTCATTGAAAATAGTTGGCAACAGTGATCATGCTCCTTTTTACAGGCTGTAAAATAAATCTCTAATATCTCTAGTGTGTGTGTGAAGTTTCAGCTCAAAATAGCACACTAATAAAACTCTTAAACTGACCCTTTCAGGCTTTGATCCTAATAGAGGGGAGGAACTATGACGTCACCTTGTAGGCCAATCGGCTGCTAGCATAAAACTGGTTCCCTCGATAAAATCTCTATAGGATTTTCCCATAGGCTTTTTGAAGACTGCAAATAATAAGCTCTGTGTTCAAACACTGTTCATTACACTTACATCTCCTATTACATTGAAGGCCAAATTCGAAAAATGCCAAAAATAGAAAACTAAACATTTACCGTACACCACACTGCTTTTAATGCCAACTGCAGACGTCTTTGGCTAAAAGGGAGCTGAATGAAGTGACGACCTAATTAGAAATGCTGGACTCTGCAGTTCTCATGTTATATCAGGTAAGCTCACGCTATGCTGAATCATACACATTACTCATTTTTGATTGCAGCAATGATTTCAGCATAAACAGTTAAATATGGTGAATTACTTATGATGACACTGAATGCTCAGAATGAAATGTAAAAGTGTAAGTTGACATACCCTGCCGTACAGGTGCAGTTCGCTGTCAGAATGCAGTTGTTCTGCTTGTTGATGATTACCCAGGCCTTGTATACTGTAGCTCCGTCTTCTTTCCTTGTCTTTGGCTCAGCAGAACCTCGGTTTTTAGCACTACATAGTTTTGAATCTGCTAATCATGGAACATAATTTCTTGCACATGACCACACAGAACACAATTGTAGACATCCAAAGACTTGTAGGCCTTTAACTTCTCTTGTAAAATCACTTGGAGCTTCAATGAGATTGTATATTTGGGGCTGGATGCTTGGTCATTTCGTCTTATCCAATATCCATTGGGAGGGCGCTATCGCAAATGGACCGTCAGAGGAACGCCGCTCACTTTAACGTTAATTTTGCAGAATAACTGTGCTTATCACTGGGTGACGAGCTGTTATAAAACGCTGAAAGCATTATGTAAATAATATATATAATATGTAATCAATAGAACTTATTTCTAAGACAACAACAAACTCTGTACCGCATCGCATGTCTGTAAATGCTAGCGCTCCCATTTTTTTTCTGCAACCTCGATCCTGAATGTTTACAAACCGGTAATTCGTCTATACAGGGAGTGCAGAATTATTAGGCAAATGAGTATTTTGACCACATCATCCTCTTTATGCATGTTGTCTTACTCCAAGCTGTATAGGCTCGAAAGCCTACTACCAATTAAGCATATTAGGTGATGTGCATCTCTGTAATGAGAAGGGGTGTGGTCTAATGACATCAACACCCTATATCAGGTGTGCATAATTGTTAGGCAACTTCCTTTCCTTTGGCAAAATGGGTCAAAAGAAGGACTTGACAGGCTCCGAAAAGTCAAAAATAGTGAGATATCTTGCAGAGGGATGCAGCACTCTTAAAATTGCCAAGCTTCTGAAGCGTGATCATCGAACAATCAAGCGTTTCATTCAAAATAGTCAACAGGGTCGCAAGAAGCGTGTGGAAAAACCAAGGCGCAAAATAAACTGCCCATGAACTGAGAAAAGTCAAGCGTGCAGCTGCCAAGATGCCACTTGCCACCAGTTTTGCCATATTTCAGAGCTGCAACATCACTGGAGTGCCCAAAAGCACAAGGTGTGCAATACTCAGAGACATGGCCAAGGTAAGAAAGGCTGAAAAACGACCACCACTGAACAAGACACACAAGCTGAAACGTCAAGACTGGGCCAAGAAATATCTCAAGACTGATTTTTCTAAGGTTTTATGGACTGATGAAATGAGAGTGAGTCTTGATGGGCCCGTGGCTGGATCGGTAAAGGGCAGAGAGCTCCAGTCCGACTCAGACGCCAGCAAGGTGGAGGTGGAGTACTGGTTTGGGCTGGTATCATCAAAGATGAGCTTGTGGGGCCTTTTCGGGTTGAGGATGGAGTCAAGCTCAACTCCCAGTCCTACTGCCAGTTTCTGGAAGACACCTTCAAGCAGTGGTACAGGAAGATGTCTGCATCCTTCAAGAAAAACATGATTTTCATGCAGGACAATGCTCCATCACACGCGTCCAAGTACTCCACAGCGTGGCTGGCAAGAAAGGGTCTAAAAGAAGAAAAACGAATGACATGGCCTCCTTGTTCATCTGAACTAAACCCCATAGAGAACCTGTGGTCCATCATCAAATGTGAGATTTACAAGGAGGGAAAACAGTACACCTCTCTGAACAGTGTCTGGGAGGCTGTGGTTGCTGCTGCACGCAATGTTGATGGTGAACAGATCAAAACACTGACAGAATCCATGAATGGCAGGCTTTTGAGTGTCCTTGCAAAGAAAGGTGGCTATATTGGTCACTGATTTGTTTTTGTTTTGTTTTTGAATGTCAGAAATGTATATTTGTGAATGTTGAGATGTTATATTGGTTTCACTGGTGAAAATAAATCATTGAAATGGGTATATATTTGTTTTTTGTTAAGTTGCCTAATAATTCTGCACAGTAATAGTCACCTGCACACACAGATATCCTCCTAAAATAGCTCAAACTAAAAACAAACTAAAAACTACTTCCAAAAATATTCAGCTTTGATATTAATGAGTTTTTTGGGTTCATTGAGAACATGGTTGTTGTTCAATAATAAAATGAATCCTCAAAAATACAACTTGCCTAATAATTCTGCACTCCCTGTATATTATATTATATTATTTAAAACGACTAAAATGTCAATAAAAGTCACTTTGTTAAACTGATGAAGTCGACAGAGCAGAGATCAACATCCCATAATGCAACTCACAACCGGAAACAAACAGAAAACACTTGTGAATCACAAAATACCCAAACTGTTAATTAACTGATATCTCTTACAGTGTAGCAGTTAAAGCGTTGTACAGTATCGTGCAATGTAACCAAGTAAACCACTATATAGCAAAGTAAAATATACTGCCACCACAGCAAAGACAAATTAATTAAATTAATAATAATGAGTTATTAAAACAGGTGGCACGGTGGCTCAGTAGTTAGCACTATCGCCTCACAGCAAGAAGGTTGCTAGTTCAAGTCCAGGTTGGGCCACTTGGCATTTCTGTGTGGAGTTTGCAAGTTCTCCCCGTGTTGGTGTAGGTTTCCTCCGGGTGCTCCGGTTTCCCCCACAGGCCAAACACATGCGTTATAGGGGAATTGATTAACTAAATTGGTCGTAGTGTATGAGTGTGTGTGTGTGTGTGTGTGTGTGTGTGTGTGTGAGAATGAGTCTGGATGTTTCCCAGTATTGAGTTGCGGCTGGAAGGGCATCCGCTGCGTAACACCCCATTCACACGGGACTTCATCGTCAACGCTTGACAGAGGGCGTGTCTGAAGTTGAAGCTGACGCGATCGTCATAGCAGCGTCAGCCAATGAAATTAGTCAGCAATTGGCTACTGTCTGAGCTGGTGTATTTGCATACAGCGATCTGATTGGCTGATGCTTCCATCGGCGCTTGAAAAGTTGAGAAAGTCCCAACTTCTGCAGCGAGCAGACGACGGATCCACAATGCAGTTCAACAACTCCTGACATCACCCATTCAAAGTGAATAAGAAGCGTTGACGCTGACGCCTCATGTGAATGGGGCGTAAAACACATGCTGGAATAGTTGGCGATTCATTCCGCTGTGGCGACCCCTGATAAATAAGAAACTAAGCCGAAGGAAAATGAATAATTTCCTTCTTTTTAATCTTTATTTTTTTTAAAACAAATGTGAAGATACATCCATGACAACACAAAGTTTCAGAGCTCCTCATTTTCCAAAGTGTTTTACATCTACACTCTCTCTTTACACTGTATCTGTGTACAAAACAATAAGTTATAGTCCCATAGATTCCTACTTACATTTAACTATACAACAAAGTTTTAAACAGTGACCAAATAAATATCTGCGGTATAAAAAATGATCATGGAGGGGAGGAAAGGCTGATGGTGTGGATCTATTTTTTCATTATTTATTTTAGTCAGTGAGGCTTTCAGTGCTATGAGGTCGAGTGAGCGTTTCCCGGGAAACCTCTGGCCAATCACATGCAAAGCTGGATATGACATCATCAACCTCAGGTATATATAAACAACACAGCACTGCGCGTTTCTTGTCAATTCCAGCTTTCTTGGACACGTTTGCGCAGTGAAAGGTTTCACATTTGGAGTGAGGTCAAAAAGTCAACTATTAAGACAATTAGTGGGGTTTTTAGGAAGCTAAACTGTGTATGTGAACACAGCCCGAACATCACTATGAAGTGGCCAGAATGTGATGGATATTGGCAAGGGTAAACATATTCAATGCACTGCTTCTGAATAAACTCTGCTAACACATACATACATACATACATACATACATACATACATACATACATACATACAACACACACAGAGATATGAGCATTGGTAATCCACATGTAGTTTTGTCCTTTTTGTAATAAAATCATATTGCATGTCGTGCATACTGATGAGAGAGAATATTGGCCTGGTGTTGAACGATCTGATTGGCAAATTCATTCTGATAGTGTTACCAGCCTGATCTCACGAGGAAACGCAAGTATTTTACGTTTTGTCAGTTTAGTGGCTAATTCGTACGAGTTCGTATGGGTCGAGTCGTATGAAAATGTATGGTTTTAAAAAGGAGGCGTGGCACCCAACCGTCATTGGGTGATGGGCAAATCGTACTAAATGGTACAAATTATATCGTACGAATTCATACGAATTAGCCACTAAATCAAAAAGTTACGAATTGCCGTGAGATTGCGTTGGTGTTACAAGTTGGCAAAATGGAAAGAAATAATAATAAATTAATTAAAAAGACATGCTCAGGGTCACATCAACCAAAAATCAAAAGAGATTAAAATTATTAAATATATTTTGATTTATTTTTTGGAGATTTTGGAGGACTTTGACTAATATTTTTGATTTAAAAATTTAATAAATGAATTTTTTTTAATTATTTTATTTATTTTAACTTATTATTCAATTAAATAATTTTAGTAAAGTATTTTTCTAAATAAATGAAAATGATTAAATGCAATAAATATATACAAAACATATTGCAGTAGTAAAAATCACAATCCTTTAATCAAGATGATTAACAGGGTTTTTTTTTTAATTAAGCCGAAATAATCACAATAGCATTAAACTGGAATTTTGTGCCATTTTTAATTTAATATATTTTAATGTTTGCTTTTTTTATGTAAAAAATAAAATAACTTTTAATTATATTTATATATTACAGCATTACAATATTTTGTACTTAAATCTTTACTGTTATGCTAAATAAATTAATGATATAAAAATATATATAGGTCAGAATTATTAGCCCCCGTTTATTTTTTTCCCCAATTTCTGTTTAACATATAGATTTTCTCAACACATTTCTAAACATAATAGTTTTAATAACTCATTTCTAATAACTGATTTATTTTCTCTTTGCCATGATGACAGTAAATAATATTTGACTAGATATTCTTCAAGACACTTCTATACAGCTTAAAGTGACATTTAAAGGCTTAACTAGGTTAATTAGGTTAACTAGGCAGGTTAGGGTAATTAGGCAAGTTATTGTATAATGATGGTTTGTTCTGTAGACTATCGGAAAAATATAAAGCTTAAAGGGGCTAATAATTTTGACCTTAAAATGTTTTTTAAAAAATAAAAAATTGCTTTTATTCTAGCTGAAATAAAACAAATAAGACTTTCTCCAGAGGAAACAATATTATCAGACATACTGTGCACATTTCCTTGCTCCGTTAAACATAATTTGGGAAATATAAAGAAAAGGGGGGCTAATAATTCTGACTTTAACTATGTGTGTGTATATATATATATATATATATATTAGGGTAGTCACAATACTGGAATTCGGTACCAATCAATAAGGGTGTCACACGATCCTCCAAATCCTCGATTCGATTACATTTTCGATTCTGTTCTCAATATAAAAAAGTAAAAAAGTATAAAAAATTTGAAAGCACAAGCTATGCGTTTTTAAGACTTTATGCAGACTTTATGCAGTATAATAATATCTGACCTTTGTGCGCTGTGACAGTCATGAAGCTCTGTGTTGCTCTGGAGGTCCAGCAATCTGTAGTCAAGGCTACTAAATGTGCATTATTGTACATGGACGGTGTCATCGTAGCTGTAAGATGCGTTCTACTTGGGATTTCGTAGCGCGGTTCTAGCATGTTAATTAAATGCCTAAAACCGGAGTTTTCTACCACTGAATAAGGTTGCATGTGGCTATAAATACTCCTACCGCGCTTGTAGTTGTCTTTGCACGTGTTGAGTTATTTTGACATTTTATTCCAAATGAAGACGGGAAAGTAGTTTGTGTTACACTTGTAGGTTTAACAGATAAATCTATGTTTTTGTGGTGCCTGCGAAGATGCCCTGCCATGTTAGTTGTGCTGCCAGTGGAATAATGTGGTATACGTACATAGCAGAGCTTGCAAACTGTGTTTTTTTTTTTACGTTGTCAACACAACTGGAAATCCAAAATACTTCCACACCAGCGAATTCAGTGAAAGAGGAGCGGGTTCAAGTTTTGTCGACGGCTCTCCTGCGTCTGCAGTTGCCATGTTATCTTTTGGCTGTTTGTTGTAGCTGTTAGGTCGACTCGCAGCACTTTAACAAGCGCGTTTTTTTTTTTTTTCGCTTGGCAAGCCAAGCTGATGTGACATGGGGGCGTGGCAGCATCAACGATTCCCTTTTTGGATTCGATAATCGAGATTGAGCATGAATTGAGCATGAAGTGACACCCTTACCAATCAATACTGAAATTTTAAAAACATCCATTTCCTGCTAACATCTGAGCGCTGTTAAGCACGTTCTTAAACAGTGATTTGCCATTGTGTTAACAAGCTCAACAGAAATGACTGTGATTTGTTGTGATGGTCATCAGTTCACTCAACTCACCGCTGTTTACTGAGTAACCACAGATACAGGGACACTGGAGCGTTTTAAAGTCACGTCAATCAGCTAGTTTGTCTATAAGCTGACATACGAACAATCCGCTGATGAATCACTGCTTTAAAATGCTCCAGTGCCCCTGTATATGTGGTTACACTCATTAAGAGTGGTGAGTTCGGTGAACTGATGACCTTTACCGCCAACACAGTCATTTCTGTTGAGCATGTGAACTATATATACAAACATATATGAAAAGTTCAGATGCAGAAACCTCTAAATGCCGTCTGAATTGAGTCCTTTTCCTGGTTTTTAAAGTAAAAAATCTCAACATAAAGGAGGCTGAGAAAAAAAATTTCAATGGCATTTCAGACAAATCTTAGAGGTTTTTGCATCTGAACTCTTTATATATATATATAAAATTATTTGCATTTTAAATAAGAGTCCATAAATACAGAAACAAAAATAAACTTCCACTATCTAATATTACTTCTCTTTTGATTTTGGGCTTAAATATGACCCAGACGTGCTCTCAATAAAAAAAGTTACCCTTTTAGTCAGCATTAAGTAAGTTCTGTGGTCCCATACATCCAAATGAAATGCATTTAAAATCAACTTACAACATAAGACACCATTTGCCTGCTTATGAACAACAATCTCTCATTTCACTGCAGAATCCCAGCTCTCTTAAAATGACACCTCAAAGGGATTATCTGGTCTCACATTCCCATAATGAAATGCTGCATAGTAAAAGAAAACAAATCTGTCCTGATGTGGGTTTGGTTTTTAGAAATGATTTCAAGAGTTCACACTTAGCTGATGATTGATTATAAAGTTAGTTTGGCATGCTGTCCCAGGAGAGAGCCCTGAGCTCAGAACATCCTCGTGCCCGGGGCTCCCTCCCGTTTCATTGTGAGAGAGGGGAATCTGAGCTCAGGTAGGTCTCGAAAATTTCCCTGGTTTACTTATGGCTTATGACAAATTAAAGGGATTGCTATGGAGAGATAAACTGCTGACTGAAAGGCATAGATTGGATTCTGACTAAGAGCTCATCTATTGTGCCAATTTGGTTTAGTCAATTCACTTATGTCGCATGTCTTTGGACTGTGGAAGGAAACCGGAGACAACATGTAAACTCCACACAGAAACGTCGACTGGCCTGGTGAGGACTTGAACCAGTGACATTTTTGCTGTGTGGCAACAATGCTAACCACTGGGTCGCTGTGCCACCCTATCTAGGAAAATTCTTCAAGACGAAGGGGATTCTTCAAGACGAAGATAACTGAGGTAAGAAACTCTGGTTATTTATGGCGAGTTATGATTTACTAATCAGATGAATCCTATGTTAGCTAATGTGGGACCAGCTGTGGTCAATCATAAGCATGTGATCTTCTTGAAATTAGTTAATAAACTTCACTTAAAAGTCCTATAATGACAGAAAAGTGTGAATGGTGTTGCTTTAGATGCTCTGTTGATCAGATTTTAGGTAAATGATCCATCGACATAAAACTCAATTTAAAAGAAATGCAGCAAGAGACAATAAATGTGCAAGAGTTTTTCGCTTCAAACACATACTATTTTCTCTTCTGTGATGCGCAGAAGGTAATTTAAAAGTGCCTGAAAGATGACAAGAAAGCACCCCCCCCAAAAAAATCTCGATATAATAAGCAGTCTGACTTCTGAGGAACAGAAAAAGGGAATATAAATGCAACTCTTCATTTATGGGAATATACTGACTTTGCATTTGGCATCAGAATACTTGCATTCAGCTTTACATTGTAAAACAAAAATCCATAAATAAGCAGTTTTCCACATTCTGTGATTTATGTTTTTATTTTTCCCTATTTATTCAGGCTTTTGAATTGCATTATGGGAGCTTGATCTGTCCTCCAACAACTTTTAACCTTGAAAAGTTGTAAAAAGTGACTTTTATGAACATTTGTAATAGTTTGCAGTGCTATATTGTCTGTGTTGGTGTTGTATGTTACACTCTTATTTTACTCATTCAATTTCATCTGCTTTTCTGTGGCCAGGTCTTTCCAGAATTCCAGACTTCCCTCTCCCCAGACACGTCCTCCAGCTCCTCCGGGGGGATCCCGAGGCGTTCCCAGGCCAGTCAAGAGACAAAGTCCGTCCAGCATATCCTGGGTCTTCCCCGAGACCTCCCCCCGGTGGGACATGCCTGGAACACCTCGCTAGGTAGGCTTCCTGGAGGCATCCGAAACAGACGTCCGAGCCACCTCAGCTGACTTCTCTTGATGTGGAGGAGGAGCGGCTCTACTCAGAGCTCCTCACACCATCTATAAGGGTGCGCCCTGCCACCCTGCGAAGGAAACTCGTTTCGGCCGCTTGTATCCGAGATCTTGTCCTTTCAGTCATGACCCAAAGCTCATGACCATAGGAGAGAGTAGGAACGTAGATTGACCGGTAGATCAAGAGCTTTGCCTTTCGGCTCAGCTCCTCCTTCACCACAACAAACCGGTACATCGACCACATTACTGCTGCCGCCTGTCAATCTCACATTCCATCCTTCCCTCACTCGTGAACAAAACCCCAAGATACTTGAACTCCTCCATCTGCGTTAAGGACTTCCCTCCAACCGGGAGACTTCTAGTAACTGTAAATAACTTCTGTTATTTTACAGACTTATTTCTCTAGATATTATTTCTTATACATTATATTATTTCAAATGACTAAAATGTCACTAAAATCACTTTGTTAAACTGTAGAGCTGAATCTTCAACATCAAAAGTGAACATCAACATCCCATAATGCAATTCACAACCAGAAATAAACAAAAAAAAAAAACACTTGTCAATCACAAAATATGCAAACTGTTAATTAACAGATATTATTTACAGTGAAGAGTCACATGGACTACTATGTTATGCTGTTTTTTGGCCTTCTCAAGCCTTGATGCTCTGTTTTTGTCTCATAACTATTAACTTAAGAGCTTTTTTGCAGTCATTTAAGGTTTGTGAGACCAGATATTCAACAATTCTGATCATTATTAAAAATGAAGCAATGCTATTAGTGCTATTGGAAAACTTTCCAGTGAACATTAAAACACCGGCGTCGTCTGAAAACATCCATATTCTGAAGCAGACGCTGAGAAACACACGGACGTGCCAGTAAAGTGCATGACTGAGTGAGAAATCTGCCGCATGGTCCAATACTCAAAAAGCATTTTCCAGAGATGATGCATTTTTAGCTGGGATGAGTGAGTGTGTGTGTGTTGAGGAAAACAAACACAGCTGATCCCAGAGGCTGGAAGTCTGATCTTCTGTTAGGTGTAAAACTAACTGAAATGTATTGATGTAAAATGAAGTAGAAGTCGAGTGTTAAAGGAAGAGTTCATCTGAAACCAATACAAAGGTGTCATCATTTATTAATCCTCATGTTTTTTTGTGCGGTTGTTTTATAGCAGAGTGGAAGATTTTCAGTGAATAACTACTTCTTTGTCCTGAAATAGATCATATGACACTGGAAGATCTGAAACGTGGTGCTACTTTGAGCATGTACAATTTATATAAATATATTTACATAATTCGTTATGTAAAATCAAACACAAAAATGCATTATGGAAAATATAAATATTCTAAAACGCTCATTTTTTTATATTTCTATAATCTATTACTAAATTATAATCATAATAGTGCATTATATTTAAAATACTGCATTTATATGGCACTTTTATTTTTAGAAACTTCATTCATTTTCCTTCGACTTCTATTTCAGAGGTGGCCACAGTGGAATGAACCACCAATTATTCCTGCATGTTTTACGCAGCGGATGCCCTTCCAGCCGCAACCCATATTAGGAAATTTTTAGAAAATAGTTATATTTATTTATCATATTATTGTAGTATCAATAATAATGCAATACAATTGTACCATTTAAGCATGCATTACTATTCCAATCATTATTAATTAAATCTAATTATGTACAAAAATAATGCATATAATACATATTTATACAATTATCTATTTAATTGTTTTCTAATGTGAAAAAAAAAAAATCTAAACCTAACCTAAAGTTTCCTTTTATGTGCCTTGGTAGGAAGTAAACAACATGAGGGTGAATAAATGATGATCACCTACATTTCAGGATGTGCTGTTCCTTTAAGACTGGAGGGCATGTGATCATTAAGCACTGAGCATGTGCACACATACATACAGACAGACACAACACACACACATGAGGAGAAGATGAGTGATGGAGATGTCAGATCACTGGCGGTTTAGTGTCTTTCTGAAAGTGAGAGAAAAAAAAAAAAAAAACGAGGATCAGATCTGCTCATTCGGCCGGCACCATGTCTTTATGGTGTCTCATAATGTGCTGGTTTTTCTCCGAAGGCCTCCGGAAGCCCTTGGAGCAGTACTGACAGCGGTGCGGATAGTCTTTCGTGTGGATGGAAATAACGTGTCTCTTGAATCCGGACGCGTCGCCCGTGCTGTAATCGCAGTACTGACACTGATACACACGTCTCTCGCGCTGACCCTTCGCACCGCCAGCTTTCTTAACCGAGGGCGCTGCTAACTGCGCCGCTCCTATAGTCCTCTTAGGGGCGGGGCTCTTTTCTGTGGGTGGGGCTGGTTGTGGGGATGTGGGAGGAGTTTGTTGCTGCTGCTGCGCCGTTTGCTGCGGCTCCTTGGTGTGAACGGATAAGATATGGCGACTGAGTACGAACGGATCCGCAATCTTAAAGTTGCAGTGGCGGCACTGATGCATTTTCTTGGCTTTATGCGAGGCGGAGTGTTTTTTGAGCTCGGACGGCCGGTGGAAGCCTTTCGCGCAGACTGCACATTTATGCGGGTAGTCTTTAGTGTGCACGGAAATGATGTGGCGTTTTAGATCGCTGGAGTTGGAGCTGCGATGATCGCAGTGGCTGCATTGGTGCCCACGTGCATCGTCATGTGTTGTAGCGTGTTGCGTTAGCTCCTCCTCCTCTGCAAACGTTTGCCCACAGCGTTCACAGCGAAACGGCAGCTCACGGCTGTGCTTGGTTTTTACGTGAGTCTTCAGATTAGACGAATCCGCCGATTTGTAGTCACAATACATGCACGAGTACGGCTTTTCGCCGGTGTGCGTTCGCATGTGTTTTTTGAGCTCCGACGGATGTCGGAAACCTTTTCCACACTCGACGCAAATATGAGGGAAGCTCTTACTATGAACGGCCAGCAGGTGGCGATTGAGCAAACCTTGCTCTGCAGTCTCGTAATCGCAAAACTTGCACTTGTGTGTCTTGTTTGCGGTGGCCGGAGGAAGCGGAGATGCGATGGCGGTGGGTGATTTCTGCTCGCGGTGATGGTGCTGGAGTCGATGTGAGAACAGCGCCGCCTGCTGGTGGAACTCTTTCCCGCAGGTCTCACACTCGAACGGGGCTTTGTTGCTGAGCGCGTGCACCTCCATGTGGTTGTGCAGACTGGCTTTCTTGTTGGTGGTGAAGTCGCAGTCGGTGCACTGGTACTTCTTGCGGGTCAACACGTCCTGGTGGTGGTTGCGGGTGTGCCGCTTTAGGAAGCCGCGGGACTTGAATTTCTTGCCGCACAGCATGCAGGGATAGACGGTCAGAGGCTGTCCGTACGGGCCGATGATGATCGCTGGAAAAAAATAAAAGGACAAGAAGAGGATGATGGACAAAATAGTACTGATATAATCTTGGTTCACTAAGACTGTTACAGTTTTTGATCATTGAAATACAAATAAAATATAAAAAAAGCTTAATTTAGGAAAAGCTATACATTAATAAAACATACACATGCATACATACATACATACATGCACACATACACACACCGCGAAATGTGGAAATTTTTTTCTTTCCATTTGGCGTGCGTTATTAAATTCCATAACACTCTCACCACTCCTTACTCTCTATTCGCGTCTAATACCCAGTTTGTCACAGGGGCATAAATGAAATGTTCATGAGTGAAGGTGAAACTGCTGAACTGCAGTTAAAGTCACCCAAAATTACAGGAAACTCTTACATGAAAGCACTTCACGTAAACACCTTCATTATATTATTGTCTATTAAGGCAAATAACTAGATTACAGATGTCCATGTAAGCGTAGTCAGTAGTCTCTTTAAAGTAAGTGAAAGATCCAGAAGGGCATCCTGCTGATTTGATTCAGAAGGGCACTTTTTTTTGTCAGACGGCTCACCGGTCAGGTATACACGCACAAGTCTTTATAGTTTTGCATATATTGCTCGGCAATGTGGACACACTCAGACTCCAAATGGCGTTGAAAGAGTCAGCATACTGTATTTATAAGGAATAATTCACCCAAAAAGGTCATTTGTAATTAAGCAGATGAATAAAGTCTGCTTTAATAAACAGAACATGAATAGGTTGTGAATAACAGGTAATAAAAGTTGTAAATTAACGTTCAGTTATCGTACAGAGCGATCGTTTCACTCCTTAAGGCGGATTTATACTTCTGCGTCAAGCGCATGTGTATGCTCCAGCGCAGCCTGCGCGTGGTCGCATAGCCCTCGCAGTGGCCGTCGCGACGCACACATCTCAAAAAATGTAACTACACTAGGCTTGGGCAGTAATATGGTAATATGGTATACCACGGGATCTAAAAATAGCAACGGTATCAGTTTCAATACCGTTATACCGTCATAAAAAACAATGCACTTATACAGGAGACAAGTATTAAGTATTAAATAGTAATTATTTAATGCCTAAAAATGCGTATGCGTGACTGTCATCACAGAACAGTGTAGAGGAGAAAGAGAGAGGTGAGGTAAGATGGTGAGTCGCGCACCAAGTGACCTGGTCTCGAAAAAGAACACAACCTCTGCAGTTCAGCAGTATTTCGGGTTTCGACCGAACAAGAAGGGAGACGTGGTAAATACGAACTAGAGGTGCGAGAGCGGTTGGTAACTCTGGTGTAATTTGAACAGAAGCGGGCGGTCTAGAAGAAATTCGACACAGAGGAACATAAAAATCTCACTGCCAGCTTCAGAAGTGGTATTGCAGAGAAATACAAACAGCACGCTAAAGTATAAATGCACAACCACGTGCAAGGCATGCGCCGTGGGTCACGCCGTCAGGAGTAGTACTTATGAATTGCATGTACGTTTTTTTTTTCTCAAAGTGACGGCAGCCATGAATCTGAAAGCGCGCACATCATTTAAATGACCGTATAACTACTCTAGCCTGTATAATGTTGAATATAATGAAAGTGGGAATCTGATAATGACAGATGTCTTATTTTACCAGTGAAAAACAATTTGTCAACGACAGATTGTAAGCATACAGTTGAAACCAGAAGTTTACATACACTGTATAAAAAGGCACATAACCATTTAGAAAAAAAGTCAGATGTTAATGTGACTAAACTTTTTCTCTTTTAGGTTAGTTAGGATTATCACATTTGTTTCTGTTCTGCTTAATAGCAGAATAATGAGAGTGATATTTTTTGAGAAATTGTTATACCTTTTCTTGAAAGTCAAGTTTACATACAATAAGATTATTCTGCCTCTGAAAAAGCTCAGATGATGGTGTCAAGGTTTTAGAAGTTTCTGATTGGCTAATTGACAACATTTGAGTTAATTGGAGGCACAACTGTAGAATAGTATTTAAGGAAAACCTCAAACACACTGCTTCCTTGTGTGACAACATGGGAAAATCAACAAGCCAGAATCAACAAAAAAGCCAGATTACAATTTGCTCAATTACACTGGGAAAAAGACTAATGTTTGGAGATATGTCCTGTGGTCTGATGGAGCTCAGATTGAACTGTTTGGCCATAATGACCAGTGTTACATTTGGAGGACAAAGGGGAAAGCCTACAAGCCTAGGAACACCATCCCAACTGTGTATGGGGGCGGCAGCATCATGTTGTGGGGCTGTTTTGCTGCAGGAGGGACTGGTCCACTTTACAGCATAGATGGCATCATGAAGAAAGAACATTATATAGAAATACTGAAGCAACATCTCAAGACATCAGCCAGGAAATTAAAACTTGGACACAAATGGGTCTTGTAAACAGACCATGACCCTAATCATACTGCCAAATTAGTTAAAATGTGCTTTAAGGACAACAGAGTGAATGTTTTGGAGTGGCCATCACAAAGCCCTGAGCTCAATCCTATAGAAAATTTGTGGGCAGAGTTGAAAAAGCTTGTGCGAGCAAGACAGCCTACAAATCTGACTCAGTTACACCAATTCTGTCAGGAGGAATGGCCCAAAATTCGTTCAAACTATTGTGAGTAGCTTGTGGAAGGATACCCAAAACATTTGACCAAAGTTATACAGTTTAAAAGCAAAGCTACAAAAATACCAAGAAAATGTGTGTAAACTTTGACTGTTTAGAAATTAATAAAAAATTCTCAAAAAAAAAATTCTCTCATTATTCTGGCATTTAGCAAATGTAAATGATTTAGGTAATCCTAACGGACCTAAAATAGTAAAGGTTTAGTTTGACTTACCATCAGACATTTTTAAAAATGGTTATGTTCCTTTTTTTAGAGTGAATGTAAACTTTTGGTTTCAACTGCATGTCTTAAACATAATAATTTAACTTCAGAATTTTGAATAGTTGTATTCTAATGTCATCATTTTACTGTGCATTAACGACCAGGACATATTTAAAGTCTGTTCAAGTCCACCATTCCAAGTCTATACAAAACTAAGCGTTTTAACCAACAGACCTACACATAGGTCTAATATTATTGTTGTTTTACCATGTGTTTGAGAATCACAATAATAACAGCCTACTCATATTCACCTTTATTTTACATCTACAGAATCGTGAAAAAAAAAACATTACCTGTCTGGACCTGTCGAGGTTCAGCTCGTCTCCTGTTCTTGCCGTGTTGCCGGTTGAGTTTATCCAGTGCATCCGACTCGTCGATGTGCAGTAAAGCGCTCGCTGCTCCATTACGGTTCTCACAGCCCTCATCTGCTCCTGCTTATGAACAACACATCAGCAATACTCGATCATCAGAAGTAGGGCTGCGTGATATTGGAAAAAAATCTGACATTGTAATACTTTTCAAGACACTAGTATTCAGCTTAGAGTACATTTAAAGGCTTAACTAGGTTAAAGTTAGGGTAATTAGGCAAGTTATTGTATAACAGTGGTTTGTTCTGGAGACAATTTGAAAAAAGTATTGCTTAAGGGGGCTAATAATACTGACCTTAAAATGGCTTAAAAATTTTAAACTGCCAAATACCAAATCTAGCCGAAATAAAACAAATAAGACTTTCTCCAGAAGAAAAAAATATTACAGGAAATACTGTGAAAAATTCCTGAATCTGTTAAACATCATTTGGGAAATATCTGAAAACGAAAATACAATTCACAGGAGGGCGAATAATTCTGACTTCAACTCTATAAGATCTACAGTTGTTGATCATTCAATTTATCTTTATTTCTAGCGCTTTTACAATGTAGATTGTGTCAAAGCAGCTTAAAAGGCCATGAAACCCCCCTGTCTCAGCAGGGTGTTTTCACACCTCTAGTTTAGAAAAAGTCAGGAAAGTGGGCGTGTCCAGCTCTGTTTAGGTGGGAGTGTCAGGGGAGGGAAAGAGGGAAGGTGCATAACAATTTGCATAAAAATGGGAGTGTCCGTTTGGGCACGCGCTGATTTTCACAGACAAAAAAAACGCGGGGGAGAAAGACAGTGACTGTGTTTACATGGACACCAGTAATCAAATTATTTGTCAAATTATTAAATGGTGGACTTTAACTGCAGTTTGCCACTTTCATTCAGGAACATTTCCTGCATGCCCCCCGTAACAAACAAGATTGATTCGAGGAACTGCTGGAGAGTGTAGTTTTAATGGAATGTTTGACACCGCACGGCAAATAGGAGGGAAAAATCCTCTGCATTTCTCAGTAACTTAGATGCACTCGGTAGTAGGCAGCGTCAGAAAGCCGTGTGTGTATAGACTATCCTGTGACAAAATGCGGCGAAAATCCTACACGACGGGAATAGTTTGTGTTTACATGTTTACACTCGGAGAGCAGGATATACAGCGGATCTTTCAGTCTATAATATTGTAGTGATATTAACGTACTGTAAACTTAGTAACTTAGAAATAATTTTGACTAAGGCATGTCTTTAAACACTGAAAGAGCACTGCTGACGATACGAACTAACTTTGTCTCTGAATAAACAAACAAAGACCACTGATCACTCACTTACCAAATCTGTAGAGACAGAACAATCAACACCAACTGGAACTGTGTCTTTTTTTAAAAGGAGACGAGCGGCTAATCCGGATTTCACCATTTCCAGATGCGAAAAGCTCTCGGGTAAACAATGTTCCATACAAACATATTTCTGTCACGTGTCATGTGCACTGTAATCCACACGTGAGTCCAGCTGCTCTCTCATAGCGGGGAAATAAAAACAAAACCTTCGTTGCAGCACATTTATTAACACAACACTGACGGCCCATGTCTCCAAACAATTCTTCTTCTTCCACTTGTTTTGGCAACACAACGTGGCGTCTCTCTGTCGTCTGAACACTGTAACAGGTAAAACAGTCTTCGAAGCTATCATGCATATTAATGAAGTTGCACCGCATACACAATAGAGAGCGCTGATTGGTTTGAACCAAGTCTTTCTCATGAATTAATGCCGCACACTCAGAGACGTCACGATGCACTTGCCGGTAAAGACATCCAGTCTCCACGCTGGAATACACACAAGTATCTCATGGCCGTGACGTAGCTTCAAAAATTAGTTTCAAACCGGAAGAACGAATTTGCTCGAAATAACACAAAAACAACCAATTTTCACTTTTTAGTGCAATATATGTGTCCTAATAGTGTTTACAGCAGCGTGGGACACATATATGACTGTCAACAGCTCAACAAATGTGTTTTGGTGTTTCGTGACCCTTTAAGATGAAGTTGTAGTAAATTGAAAACAGCATCAGTCCAGTTTTCACAGCTGAAGTTCAGTTAAGTATGTAAATGTCACTGCTGAAATCCCAAACACTGAAGAGCAAATTCAATGACACTCAATTAATAACAGTTAATCATTTGCATCAGTTTCCCAGGCAGCAATGATTTCAGAAATGATGCTATATTTGCTAAATGTACATGATATATAAGGGCGCACTCACACTATGCTATCCGAACCGTGCCCAGGCCCGTTTCCCGGATCGTTTAAGAAGTGTGAGTGCTCTGAATCGAGCTCGGGCACGGTACACTTGGCTGACCCTGGCCCGGTTGGAAGAGGTGTGCCAGAGCGCGGTTCACTTGGGCTCAGGCGCAGTACGCTTACAGTGTGAGTGCAAGCGTGCCTTAGCCCGAAACTGAAAGCGAGAAATGAGGCTGTGATGTGCCCTAAATGACCCATCTGCGCTTAAATTACCCATCTAAAGTCCTTGTAAATAAAAAAAAGTCCTCGCCTACACAAATCTGTTTGATATGGATTAATTAATCATTCGTACTGTTCAATGAACGCAAACTGTCGAAGTTTATTAAAGACGCAAACCTCTCACTGCACGACAGCTGCACCTTCAGCAAACCTCCTAATTCCTGCAGCACGAGGACTTTATGATTGTTTATGAGCGTCAAAAGTGGCTGATCTGTTCGGCGAAATATTAGACTGCGTGTCACCGCATATCAAACGACTTAAACGATATAACTATAACTTACTAAAGAAATCTCCACTGTGCTGAGAGGGCTTACTGAACTGCGCGTCATCAATGACGTAACCGTGCCCAGGCCCGAATGTAATGTGAGTGCGGGCCGTCGGGGGAGAGGGGAGGGGGCGCAATCGTGCTTCGGCCCGGTTCAAGGCAACTGTACATAGTGTGAGTACGGCCTAAGTCAGTAACTCTGAATACAAGTATAGCCTTTGTTTCTATTGCTTGTTTTAGCACTTGATATTTTACAATGCATGCAGTCTATTGTTTGTAGCAGATTTTTCTTGTCATTTTCATGCATAATCTTGATAATATGAAGTAATGTGAGTGTTCTGACCATAAGCGGCGGCCCAGGCCACAGGCATGAAGTCTTTGCTGAGTGCGGTGCTGTCATACGGCCGGTCATGAGGAACCGGCTCCTCACCTCCAACCACAACCTCCATGTAGACCTCATCCGACAGCTTAGAGCCTCCTGCACACAAAACACACTCAAAACATTCATTTTCTTTTCGGCTTAGTCCCTTTATTAATCAGAGGTCGCCACAGCGGAATAAACCGCCAACTTAAGCCTGGTTTATACTTCTGCGTCAAGTGATCGCCGTAACCCACGGTGCAAGCCTCGCGCGTAGCCGTGCATTTATACTTCTGCGCGCTGTTTCTGTTTCTCTGCAATACACTTCCGAAACGCTAGCTGGCAGTAGGTGTTTATGTTCCTCTGTGTCGAGTTTCTTCGCTGGTTTTTTTGATTTTCCTGAACACTTCCTTAACGTACAAGTGGCTCAAATTTGCTCATTTTGAGGTGGGAACCGGCGGACGTGGAACAACTTTAATCATGAGGCAAACACAAAACAACAGTCTCCATCCGGAGCTCCTTCACGGGACTCCACACTTGTAAACACTCGCTGCATAGGGCGCGCGGCTCTCACCTCCGCCCACACTCGTCAGCGCTACCAAGCCGACCAATCACAGAGCTTGCGCTACGCGTACGCGGTATATTTTTTGAGAGGTGCACGTCAACGACGCCGACGGCCACGGCGAGGGGCTATGCATCCAAGCGTAGGCTGCGCCGTAGCATACGCGTGCGCTTGACGCAGAAGTATAAATCGGCCTTTATCCAGTATATGTTTTACACAGCGGATGGCTTTCCAGCCGCAACCCATCACTGGGAGACACTCTTGCACACACTCACATACACTACGGCCAATTTAGCGCATCCAATTCACCTATAGCGCATGCGTTTGGGGAAACCGGAGCACCCGGAGGAAACCGACGCCAACACGGGGAGAACATGCAAACTCCACACAGAAACACCAACTGACCCAGCCGGGGCTCGAACCAGCGACCTTCTTGCTGTGAGGCGATTGTGCTACCGATTGCGCCATCGTGCTTCCCCACTCAAAACATTAATACAGTCAAATAAAACACATTCATAACACATTCATAACACATTCATAACAGATTCAAATATAAACCAGGCCCATGCAGACGACGAATTTCACTGTACTGTTTAGTTGCTGAATCTTGTAGTGTGACATACTGGGCCCTATCATACACCCGGCACAATAAGGCACAAGGTGTATGGCACGATTTGTTGCTATTTTGAGACCAGCGCAACCCTAATTTTTATGTTTTGTGCCACGTTGTTTAAATAGCAAACCCATTTGCGTCACTTTGTGGACTCATGGGTGTGCTGGTCTATAAAGGAGGTGTGTTAAGGCGGATTGTTGGTGCGTTGGTATTTTGAGACACTGAAATAGACCGCGCCATTGACCAACTCAAAGCTGCTCTAAAGTGCATATGCGCATATGCAGGTCCAAACATTTACACATTGTGTAATACACACGGGATGTACAGTAGAGCTCCACGATTAATCGAAAAAAGATCGCAATCTCGATTCGACCCCCTAGACTATCTTAATTCAGCATTTCTACGATTCTGCCGATCATATTTTCAAGTTCTGGAGAAAAGCAAAGGCAGTCGCACAAGTCTTCACACTGTTTTACATGCGTTGCTCGTTGCAACGTGGACACCTCTAAATGGTGTTGAAAGAGTCACATACTGTATTATTAAGGCATAAATCGCCCAAAAATGTCATTTCTGTCTTCATGTAATAATGTATTCGCGGCCGCGAAATCACACGTGACTTGAGCTGCTGACCGAGAGCTGTTACCACAGAGAGGGCCTGTGAATGAAGTCTACTTTAGTGAACAGAAATAGGCTGTGAATAACAGGTAATAAAGTTGCAAATAACATCCAGTCTGTGGCACAGAGTGATTGTTTGGGAGCTGCGTGGGAAGTATGAACCGCACTTAGCAATGAAAATGAAACCGAAAGCGCGCACATCCTTTAAACAATCATATCGCATTTTAGAGTAATGATTAGGACAAGCGTTTAATGTTTTTCTGTCATAGCGAACCTAAAGTGTTGTGCATGAGAATAAATGTTTACCAGTGTCTAGTAATGGGCGATATAAACGATATGCGATATAAACGATACAAAATTGGCCTACGATAGAGATTTTAATTCTATTGCACTATCGCGATAATGCATGTTTGATGACGCAATCTACCTGCGAAATTAAGACTTTACCCCATTCGGTGCCATGCATTGCTTAGCAACGTATACAAAACAATGTAAAGACCGCTTGACGTGAAAGTAAATAAAAATGCCGCTATATTAATGTGCATATCGAATTTCTGGCCGGCCGCCTATCCAATCTAGACTTTACCAACCGGACATGTCCGAGATTCTGCTTTTGCTTTCGATATTAATTGTATTCATTTTTGCATTACTATATACGCAGACTTTGGCTGGTGCATCTTAATCTCTCAGCAGCACCAACACTGCAGCAGACAGAGAGAGAGGGAGAGAGAGAAAGCAGATTTTATCTGTCAGTGGTGCTCACTGAAAAGAAACAAACTTTTTTTTTAAATTTGTTTGTTAAATAAGAATAAGAAATCAATAAGAAATGATTCTGTTGCTGAAGGTCATTAAAGTTATATAGGAAAGATGGTGTTACTTTGGGGCAGAAGGAAAGAATGAAAGAATTTTCTTTATTTAAAATAGCCATGCCTAATACTGGAAGTATAGCCCTAATTCACAGTGTCCGTTCCTTTATTAACAAGACACCAGTTTTAATTTCATTAGGAGATCAAAAATTTTAAAAACCAAATGCGTTACCTTAGGCTGCAGGTTTGAAATTTGTTTTTATTTAAAGTATCTGCAATACACAATTTTATTTGACTAATTAATACTGGAAGTAATTTCAGTACAGTGTAAGTTCCTTAACTAAAAAGACACCAGTTTATTTTTGTTCACTGCAACTTGGCATTTAGGAACCAAGGACTTAAAAGAAAAGTCTTTCTTTCTAAAAGGCACTACATTTAGTTTATTTATCTGCAACATTGTGTTGTTTAATTACAGTTTTGCTTTTGCACAATAAATGTTCTCAAAACGACATGCAACGTTTCTTTATTTCTTAAAAAAAAAAAATAGCAGTTTGGCTTTCCTAAGGGTCTCTGTAACCTGTTCTGAAATGGTTCTATTATCATTTATATATCGCAATATATATCGTTATCGCAAGAGGCTGCAATGTATGTCGCAATATGGATTTTAGGCCATATCGCCCATCCCTACCAGTGTCAGTATTACTACTGTAGCCTATATAATGTTGAATATAATGCAAGAGGAAATCTGATAATGATAATTGTCTGATTTTACCAGTGGAAAAAATGTTCTAATGATGTTTAATAATGTTGTCAATGACAAATGACAAGCATGTGTCTCATAGGCCTGTCACGATATCTATTTTTTGTCGTAAGATATATTGCACCAAAATATATTGCGATAAACGATATTACTGTCCTTTTAGGACAATTTTATGCCACTCATTATATAATGCCAGAATGCAATACAACAGTACAATATCATCACAATGCAAGTACACTTCTCCAAAGAACACGTAATATTTTATTCTTAAGAATGTTTCATTTAATTATAGTCATTTTAATCATTAAATAATTAGGCATTGGAATCAGAATGTAAAAATGCATATCCTGGGCTAAAATCTTGCTGGAATTGGTTTTTATGTTCGGGCGATATATATATTGCATCACCAAAAATTATTGAGGTCATATCCATGTATTGTGCGATTAGTCGATATATTGATTATTGTGACAGGCCTAGTGTCTCAAAATAATAATTCAACTTCAGAATTATTAATGGTTGTATTCTGATGTCGTCACTTTACTGTGCATTAATGACCAGGACAAATTTAAAGTCTATTCAAGTCCTCCATTCAAGGTCTATTCAAAATGTAGCATTTTAACCAACAGTAGAGCTACACATAATAGTATTATTATTGTTTTATCATATGTCTGAGAAATAACAATAATAATAGGCCACTCATATTAACCTTTATTTTACATGTATAGAATCGCGAGAAAATCGTGATCTTTATTTTAAGCAAAAGAATCGCGATTCTCATTTTAGCCAGAATCGTGCAGCTCTAATGTACAGCAATACACAAATATCTTTACAGATGAAAACAATTCAAGGATTAAAATGTTACAAACATGATTATTTTCTACATAAATTTTAAAAACACTGCCTACATGCCTTCATGTCAGGGGGGTTCTTTCAGTTTATTCATGACAATCTGCATTTGTATAATGTTATTATTATTAGCAGTATTATTTATTATATGCATGTTTATATTTGTTTTAATGAAAACAAGTTTAGATTTGTCCACCTGTGGGGTTTGGGAGACGTCTGCATCACCATATGTGGCATAAGAATGGACGTGTGCTTGGATATAACTGAGTTGTTTGACCACACTTCATAATTATTGTTCATTTATTTGTTTGCTGGAAATTAGAACTGAATTTAGAAATAGTTTTGACACAAATCTTTGCGCTTAACAAACTAAATTAAATATGTAGGCTAATGGATGTGTTCAGTGGAGTGAGTCTCCACCGTTTCCCTACTCCACCAAAGTAAAGGAGTAAAGAGTAAAAGTAAAGAGGCTGAATGGAGGAGGCTCGTTCTTTATCCCCGCGCTGCAGATGCACTGTTTAACTGTTTTCACGCTAGTGAAGCGTTCAGTTTTTACACATACAAAGTCCACCATGTAAATATCAGATGCGCCATAGCGCGACACAACTGACTCTTAAAGGGGATGTGGAAACGCAAGCCTGATAAAGGTGACCCGTATCGTACCACTCAGTGGAAACATGTCATAAGGTAGCATTCAGAAAAAACAAAACACCAGCGAAGAAACTCGACACAGAGGAACATAAAAACCGACTGCCAGCTAACGTTTCAGAAGTGTTATTGCAGAGCAACACAAACAGCACGCTGAAGTAGAGCTGAAAATCTTAGAATCTGTTGGGCCCCGACGGGTTCGGGTTTAATTTCTATCACTTTAGACGGGGTCGGGTCAGGCCGGGCTTGGCTTGCGCAGTAAATGAATAGTCATGTGATGCATTTCGATTAGCGTGAGGAAGTAATCAAATCGTTTGTTACAACATTAAAATCCATCCCTGCAAAGGTGAAACAAACGATGACGGAGAAGTTAAAAAGAGCGAATTTTGACTGCGGTCAGGCCAGCCCCCAGTTCAATAAGAACGGTCATTCTAGCCGCCAAAGGATTTCGACAGTTGGTCATACACTGCGTATTACGGTAGAGCGCTAAACAGCAATGTACAGCAAGCTGACAGGGAAGATGACGAGGTCACTCGCTGCACTAAAACCGCCGTCATGGAAAATTAAATACATGTCAGTGTTTCCTCTAGGATTTTTTCCCAGCTGTGGCGGCAGGCTTTTTTTTTTTTTTTTTGCACAGATCTGCCAACTATTTCAAAGACAAATATTACACGCAGTATTAAAATTCGAGAACGCATTCATGTAATATGAGCATGCGAATCTCTTTGCTTGCGCGCCGATTTCCTCTTTTTTTGCTTGTGCTTTTCTCACAAAACTTCTTGCACGCACTCAAATTTACACGCTCAAGTGCAGATCTTCTCGTGCGCTCTCCAGTAAGCGCTGCTGAAGTACGATTTAGTGCGATTTTGTGCGTTTTCCGACATTAACGCGTCCTGAAGTAAAGTGAAACGGCTATAAACTCCAGAAAGATAATGGAAACTGTGTTCATCTTAACTGAAAGCTACGCTGTGTTTGCTGGTGCCCCACGCATCACGCACCTGTCAGTCAGTCAGTCAGTATGTCACCTTAAAGGGTTGAACAAATAACGCACAGCACTACTACGGTTACAGAAAAGTTTGCGCTGTTATAATTCACTAACCTTTTAATATGTTTTGGTGCGATTATATCCCGCTATAAAAAAAAAAACACGACTAAATGTTTTAAATGAGAAGTTGTAATGTAGCCGTGGCGGGATGAATTTTGGCGTGGCGGCCCGCCACGGATGAATGAATGTAGTGGAAACCTTGCATGTTCTTGGCTGGTGGAAGATGAACAAACAATCCCACCCAAAACTTGCAGAATTAGCCAGATCAGAACTATGCATCTCGGCCAGTAGCAGCAGCAGTGAAAGGGTGTTTAGTGCTGCTCAGTGAGCGCAGAACTACGCTAAAGCCATTTACAATAGATTAAGTATGTTCCTTCACAAAAACACGTAGCCTAATCTTGGTGAGAAAAGGATTTTCAAATGATAAATAAATATTAAACCATAAAATCATAATGTAGACAGAGTATACAGGCTAATCTTGGGATTAGGCTATTCTTTTAATATTCAGCTTCACAGTTGCCTTAATGCCAGATTATGAAGAGCCTTTATCTTAACTTTGTTATTGCCAAATGCCCGTCATAATTTAGAATTTATTTTAATTGAATTTGTTAAGAAAGACTTCTTTTCATTGGTGTGTTGGCCAATTTAAAGGCTAAGTGTATGTACCTAGGCCTATTTAGAGTGCTGAGATGTTACGATGTTATACAGAGGACTTATTTTATTTCTTTGTTCCAACTCCTAAGTGGCCTATAGCCTATGTTTGTTATCAATGAATTGTTAAAACGCATATAAACGACTCATTCTTGAAAAAAGGCAAAAGAGCTGTGTGCATGTGCACATCTGAATAATGTCAGGCTATAAACGGGTTCAGGCTTTTGAAAAGCTGTCAATCAAAATGTACTTGTTGGGTCTAATTTTTTTATGGCCCGATTACAGCTCTACACTGAAGTATAAATGCACGGCTATGTGCAAGGCAGACGCCGTGGGTCACGGAGATCACTCGACGCAGAAGTAGAAATCAGCCTTTAGATGACCTGTGGGTGAGTAAATTAACAGTAAATGTTAAATTTTCTGTGAACTATCCGTTTGAGAGAGGTTAATTCTGGCACCTAGTAATGGGCGATATAAACGATATGCGATATAAACTATACAAAATCGGCCTACGATAGAGATTCTAATTCTATTGCACTATCGCGATAATACATGTTTGATGACGCAATCTACCCGCGAAATTAAGAGCAACGAGCTGCAGCCGGCTGCAACGCATCATCTTGAATAAACATGGACAGGGCTCGACAGTGCGACCATTTCGCTCGCATTTGCGACAAAAAATAGACGTGTGCGAACTGGAAAATTTATTTAGTCGCAATTTTTTTTTTTTAATAAGCTCGATTGATAACTTAATTCACTCGGCCCTGGTAAAACAACATGCTCTTCACACTAACTTATGGTGTATTACGTTGGAAATCTATTGTGACTGTAGCACATGCTGACGCTCTCAACAACAGCACTAAGCAACGCATGGCGACGTGTCGCACAACTTGCGAGCCTCATGCATGGCATATCGTGGCTTGTCACACAGATTCCCACACAGCGCTTCCCACACAGATTTTACCTGGGCGGCCGATATATTATTGGGGCGGCCCGGTTCTGTGTTCGCGAGAAACTGAGAACACTCTGCCACAGACTCACATGCTCTGCACGCAGACCCACAGAGACGCGCTGGATACAGAACTGTTGTCCTGGCTTTATAGCAGCTTTGAGAAGAGCGCGAAGACTAAATAGACTGATCCAGCTCATTATTTGGGGTGACAATACATTTTCCCCGGACATGTCCGAGAATCTGCTTTCGCTTTCGATATTAATTGTATTCATTTTTGCATTACTTTATAAGCAAACTTTGTCTGGTGCGTCTTAATCTCTCAGCAGCACCAACACTACAGCAGACAGAGAGAGAGAGAGAGAGAAAGAGCAGATCAAGACACCAGTTTTAATTTCATTAGGAGAACAAAATGTTTAAAATCAAATGCGTTACCTTAGGCTGCAGGTTAGAAATATGTTTTTATTTAAAGTATCTGCAATACACGTAATTTCAGTACAGTAATTTCAGTAATTTCAGTACAGTGTAAGTTTCTTAACTAAAAAGACACCAGTTTTTTTGTTCTCTGCAACTTGGCATTTAGGAACCAAGGACTTAAAAGAAAAGTCTTTCTTTCTGAAAGGCACTACATTTAGTTTATTTATCTGCAACATTGTGTTGTTTAATTACAATTTTGCTTTTGCACAATAAATGTTCTCAAAATGACATGCAACGTTTCTTTATTTCTTAAAAAAATAGCAGTTTGGCTTTCCTAAGGGTCTCTGTAACCTGTTCTGAAATGGTTCTATTATTATTTATATATCGCAATATATATCGTTATCGCAAGAGGCTGCAATGTATATCGCAATATGGATTTTAGGCCATATCGCCCATCCCTACTGGCACCTTAAAATAGTTACTCTGTATTTCTGTATCACTCCACACTATAAATTCATCTGTGCATGCTTCATACAGTCAGAGCAACAGCTCAAGGTAAATGTGCACCACCACTACAGAGACTATATATATATAAAACCTTTTCATTCACCGTTCCTCACTGGTGAAATAATCTTCAAACTCCCACACGGACTGCTAAATCACTAGTATCATCCAAACCACAACTAAAAACCTCTTGCATGATCATTTGAAACCCTGTAAGAAATACCAGGACCCCCTCTTGTGTGTATTGCCTCTTCTTGTTGAATCGCTGAATGCCTCGTCATTTGTGAGTTGCTTTGGACAAAATCGTCAGCTAAATGTAAACGTAAGAGTGTCTCACCGTCAGTCTGTGCGTGATGACCATCTCCCACAGACATGTAGATCTTCTCTCTCAGAGGACGAACCACAGGCTCAGCCAGAGCCACCGTCTCACTCTCACCCAGATCTACTGTCTCTCCTGCACACAGACACAAAAACACAAACATCACTCTATCAGGACTGCTGCATCACTAGAGGACACAAAGCTGAGGACAAAAACAACTTGATTTATTCTGCATCAACAAAAATTAGAATGTTTATAGTGATTTATTTAGCATCAAGGAAAAAAAGCAAATGTTCAGTGATGCACGTTTATTTATATTGCATTAAAAACTAAGACATTTAGTGAGGCACATTTATTTTGCTTCATTAAACGATGATGATATTTTAGTTTTGCATTACCAAAGACAAGGAAATTTTTTATGATGCTCCATTTATTTTGCTTCAAACATAAGCACAAATTTAACAATGCACATTTATTTATTTATTATGGATGTTTTTAGTGATGCATATTTATTTATTTTAAATGACCAAAAACAAGGACATTTCAGTGATGCATATTTATTTATTTTGCAACCAAAATATTAACATTTATAGTGATTTAGTGATGCACCTTTATTTATTTTGTATCAACAAAAAATAAGGACTTTTTTGATGCACATTTTTATCTTTTGCATCAAAAATAAGGATGATTATAGTGATGAACAATTATTAATTTAGCATAATAAAAAGGATGTTTATAGTGATGCACATTTATTTATTTTGCATGACCAAAAACAAGACATTTTAGTGATGCATATTTATATATTTTGAAACAAAAATAAGGAAGTTTAGGGATGAATATTTATTCATTTTGCATCAAAAATAAGATTTTTTTTACAGTGATGCAAATTTATTTAATTTGCATTACCAAAAACAAAAGATATTTTAGTGATGCACATTTATTTTGTTTCAAAAAAAGATTTTTCCTAGTTTAACATAGTTTTGCATTACAAAAAACAAGAACATTTTTACTGATGCTCTGTTTATTTTGCTTCAAAAATTAGGATGATTATAGTGATGAACAATTATTCATTTAGAATAAAACAATAAGCATGTTTATAGTGATGCACTTTTATTTACTTCACCAAAAACATTTTACTGATGCATATTGATACATTTTGGAACAAAGATAAGGATGTTCATGATGATGCACATTTCCTGATGAAGACATTTTAGTGATGCACATTTATTTTGCTTCAGAAAAAGATTTCTCCTAGTTTTACATGTTGCATTACAGAAAACAAGGACATTTTTACCGATGCTCCATTTATTTTTCATCACAAATAAGGATGATTATAGTGTTATAAGAACGCTTTTAGTGATACACATTTGTTTATTTTGAATCAACAAAACATTTTTAGTGATGCACCTTTATTTACTTTGTATCAACAAAAATAAGGACTTTTTTGATGCACATTTTTATCTTTTGCATCAAAAATAAGGATGATTATAGTGATGAACAATTATTAATTTAGCATAATAAAAAGGATGTTCATAGTGATGCACATTTATTTATTTTGCATGACCAAAAACAAGACATTTTAGTGATGTATATTTATATATTTTGAAACAAAAATAAGGATGTTTAGGGATGAATATTTATTCATTTTGCATCAAAAATAAGATTTTTTTTACAGTGATGCAAATTTATTTAATTTGCATTACCAAAAACAAAAGATATTTTAGTGATGCACATTTATTTTGTTTCCAAAAAAAATTTGCATTAAAAAACAAGAAAATTTTTACTGATGCTGTTTATTTTGCTTCAAAAATAAGGATGATTATAGTGATGAACAATTATTCATTTAGAATAAAACAATAAGCATGTTTATACTGATGCACATTTATTTACTTTACCAAAAACAAACATTTTAGTGATGCATATTGATACATTTTGGAACAAAAATAAGGATGTTCATGATGATGCACATTTCCTGATGAAGACATTTTAGTGATGCACATTTATTTTGCTTCAGAAAAAGATTTCTCCTAGTTTTACATGTTGCATTACAGAAAACAAGGACATTTTTACTGATGCTCCATTTATTTTGCATCACAAATAAGGATGATTATAGTGTTATAAGAACGCTTTTAGTGATGCACATTTGTTTATTTTGAATCAACAAAACATTTTTAGTGATGCACCTTTATTTACTTTGCATCAACAAAAATAAGGACATTTTTGATGCACATTTTTATCTTTTGCATTAAAAATAAGGATGATTATAGTGATGAACAATTATTAATTTAGCATAATAAAAAGGATGTTTATAGTGATGCACATTTATTTATTTTGCATGACCAAAAACAAGACATTTTAGTGATGCATATTTATATATTTTGAAACAAAAATAAGGAAGTTTAGGGATGAATATTTATTCATTTTGCATCAAAAATAAGATTTTTTTTACAGTGATGCAAATTTATTTAATTTGCATTACCAAAAACAAAAGATATTTTAGTGATGCACATTTATTTTGTTTCAAAAAAAGATTTTTCCTAGTTTAACATAGTTTTGCATTACAAAAAACAAGAACATTTTTATTGATGCTCTGTTTATTTTGCTTCAAAAATTAGGATGATTATCGTGATGAACAATTATTCATTTAGAATAAAACAATAAGCATGTTTATAGTGATGCACATTTATTTACTTGACCAAAAACAAAAACATTTTAGTGATGCATATTGATATATTTTGGAACAAAGATAATAATGTTCATGATGATGCATATTTCCTGATGAAGACATTTTAGTGATGCACATTTATTTTGCTTCAGAAAAAGATTTCTCCTAGTTTTACATGTTGCATTGCAGAAAACAAGGCCATTTTTACTGATGCTCCATTTATTTTTCATCACAAATAAGGATGATTATAGTGTTACAAGAACATTTTTAGTGATGCACATTTGTTTATTTTGAATCAACAAAACATTTTTAGTGATGCACCTTTATTTATTTTGTATCAACAATTATAAGGACTTTTTTGATGCACATTTTTATCTTTTGCATCAAAAATAAGGATGATTATAGTGATGAACAATTATTAATTTAGCATAATAAAAAGGATGTTCATAGTGATGCACATTTATTTATTTAGCATGACCAAAAACAAGACATTTTAGTGATGCATATTTATATATTTTTAAACAAAAATAAGGATGTTTAGGGATGAATATTTATTCATTTTGCATCAAAAATAAGATTTTTTTTACAGTAATGCAAATTTATTTAATTTGCATTACCATAAACAAAAGATATTTTAGTGATGCACATTTATTTTGTTTCAAAAACTTTTTTTTCTAGTTTAACATAGTTTTACATTAAAAAACAAGAACATTTTTACTGATGCTCTGTTTCATTTTGCTTCAAAAATAAGGATGATTATCGTGATGAACAATTATTCATTTTAAATAAAACAATAAGCATGTTTATAGTAATGCACATTTAGTGACGAACATTTGTTAATTCTGCATCAAAAATAAGGACGTTTGTGGTGATGCACAGGCGACACGGTGGCTCAGTGGTTAGCACTGTCACCTCACAGCAAGAAGGTTGCAGGTCTCAAAATGAATGAATGAATGAATGAACCTTCATTTATTTTGAATTTTTATTTTTATTTAACATAAAGACATAATTAGTGATGGATTTTTACTTTAAATAAACAAAAATAACGACATCTGTAGTGATGAATATTTATTATGCATCAACAAAAATCATTTTTGTGGTGATGCACCTATTTATTTATCTTGCATTAACAACAAGACAGACATTTTAAGTGCTGCACCTTTATTTAGCATTAACAACAAGAAATTTTAGTGACGCACTGCACACCCCTACTAGATGTTTACTTGCCCTCACAACATTTTTACAGGCCTTGAGGCGAAAATAAAAAGGTTTGCTGGGTATCAACAACTACAGCAGCTCATAATATGATACACACTGTGGCACAAATGTTCATAATCATGATGCATTGTTATATTCTAATTAGATCTCAACTGAAGCGTTGGCAAACCCCCAAGAAATACCCAGCATGTCTGACCGTCAGAGAAAGTGAATCTGCAGTTTTACTCATATAAAAGTGACCTTCCCTGAAAACCACCACTGCAGAACGTCTGCGGCTCCATTACTGAGCTAAAGTGTGCTGTTAAACTAAAACTATAACTGTCTGGCCTTAGATGAACCAAATAAATCTGCTTCATTTACGCGTCAAATTCACTGTCACATTCGCATCATGGGCAGGGCTTCTGTCTGCCCGGTGACTGTAGCTTCATTGCTAAATGGCTAACATGGATTTTATTGCTAAAATAACTGTGTTTATGTGCTTTTATGAAGGCTGATAAACAGCGTCGATACGTTTGGAGCAGTGTCTGAGTCCACTAGATACTTTCAGAGGTGCACCCAGCTCTGTGAGCTCATAAACTCCTCCAGAAACTTAACCTGGATGATGGAGGCTTTCAGCGGTGCTTCTGACTGAGCCAAGCCCAGTTTGATGAACTGTTGTCGCCGCGCTGCGCCATTCTCGTCATTCGCGCTGCACCATTCGCGCATATCGCGCCGCAGGATGTCTATTCGCACGTTTGCATCGACTTAACATGTAAATCACTCGCGCTTGATGCTTCTTCCGCGTCTGGTGTGAACGCAGCATAATAGATCTGCTGATCTAACAGACACAGTGTAACATTTTGTAGAGACAGCAATAAACTCCATGTTACGGGTCAAAATTAACCCATTTAATGCAAAACTAAATGCATTTCTCCACTGATTATTAAAACTAACAGGAACAAATAGTATTGGAGAGTTTTTCGAGTTGTCATGAACGCGACACGCAGTTTGAATTGTGAATGAATGGAGAAGGACTGACAGGTGCAGTTGAGGGAAGCGCTGAAGTGAACATGAATTTAACCACTTGAATGTTCATCTGTGCTTCACATTACACTATACAGGGAGTGCAGAATTATTAGGCAAGTCGTATTTTTGAGGATTCATTTTATTATTGAACAACAACCATGTTCTCAATGAACCCAAAAAACTCATTAATATCAAAGCTGAATATTTTTGGAAGTAGTTTTTAGTTTGTTTTTAGTTTGAGCTATTTTAGGAGGATATCTGTGTGTGCAGGTGACTATTACTGTGCAGAATTATTAGGCAACTTAACAAAAAACAAATATATACCCATTTCAATGATTTATTTTCACCAGTGAAACCAATATAACATCTCAACATTCACAAATATACATTTCTGACATTCAAAAACAAAACAAAAACAAATCAGTGACCAATATAGCCACCTTTCTTTGCAAGGACACTCAAAAGCCTGCCATCCATGGATTCTGTCAGTGTTTTGATCTGTTCACCATCAACATTGCGTGCAGCAGCAACCACAGCCTCCCAGACACTGTTCAGAGAGGTGTACTGTTTTCCCTCCTTGTAAATCTCACATTTGATGACGGACCACAGGTTCTCTATGGGGTTCAACTCAGGTGAACAAGGAGGCCATGTCATTAGTTTTTCTTCTTTTACACCCTTTCTTGCCAGCCACGCTGTGGAGTACTTGGACGCGTGTGATGGAGCATTGTCCTGCATGAAAATCATGTTTTTCTTGAAGGATGCAGACTTCTTCCTGTACCACTGCTTGAACAATAATAAAACCTTAGAAAAATCAGTCTTGAGATATTTCTTGGCCCAGTCTTGACGTTTCAGCTTGTGTGTCTTGTTCAGTGGTGGTCGTTTTTCAGCCTTTCTTACCTTGGCCATGTCTCTGAGTATTGCACACCTTGTGCTTTTGGGCACTCCAGTGATGTTGCAGCTCTGAAATATGGCAAAACTGGTGGCAAGTGGCATCTTGGCAGCTGCACGCTTGACTTTTCTCAGTTCATGGGCAGTTATTTTGCGTCTTGGTTTTTGGTTTGGTTTTTCCACACGCTTCTTGCGACCCTGTTGACTATTTTGAATGAAACGCTTGATTGTTCGATGATCACGCTTAAGAAGCTTGGCGGTTTTAAGAGTGCTGCATCCCTCTGCAAGATATCTCACTATTTTTGACTTTTCGGAGCCTGTCAAGTCCTTCTTTTGACCCATTTTGCCAAAGGAAAGGAAGTTGCCTAATAATTATGCACACCTGATATAGGGTGTTGATGTCATTAGACCACACCCCTTCTCATTACAGAGATGCACGTCACCTAATATGCTTAATTGGTAGTAGGCTTTCGAGCCTATTGACCTTATTCTTCAATACGGAAGTGCGCTCGTTTTTGCAATTGTTTTAGAACTTCCGATTCACTAGCCTATGAGAGAAATGACTAGGAATAATAAACGGGAGAAAATGGTCAAACTACTTGCTCTACAAACAAGTGTTTGCATGATTATACAGACAAAGTAGAATAATATAATAAGAAAATATCAGTCTGCAACATCAAGCAGCAAAACAAGCGTTTTTTAATGTCTAAAAATGAATGGAAGTGAATGAGACCGGAAGTCTCGAGCCAAAATGATTCAAATGGCTGCGCCCACTCGAACGCGGAGAATAAGGTGAATACAGCTTGGAGTAAGACAACATGCATAAAGAGGATGATGTTGTCAAAATACTCATTTGCCTAATAATTCTGCACTCCCTGTACAGTATAATGGCTTCAGAACATATGGGATATAGTAGCCTACATGACAACTTTCCAGGCTACCTTTGTGGCTTTTGTTGGCTTATAAATGACACAGATTATAGCGCAGGCGCAAGATCGGATTTGGATCAGTACCAGCTGGCCGATACCTGATCCAGCAAAAATATGCGGTATTGAACCGATATCAGATCCAAGTATCGGGATCAGTGCATCCCTACTTTTTGACTTCTCCGTCATCATTTGTTTCACCTTTGCAGGGATGGGTTTTAATGTTGTAACAAACGATTTGATTACTTTCTCACGCTAATCGAAAAGCATCACATGACCCTGTGATGACACGGGCCTGGCCCGACCCCTGTCTAAAGTGATACAAATTAAGCCCGAACCCACCCGAACCCATCGGGTCCCATTGTGTTCGGGCAAAGATCGTTAGCTCTACTTTACACCAGTAAAAACAAATTATACAACACAACTAAAAAGCAAACAATGCATAAACAACACAAGAAATATCAATTAAATACAGCAAACATTAAAAGCCATTTTGTACAAGAGGGTCTTAAGCTTGGGTTCAGCAGATACATTAACTAATGAATCCTTATTGTAAAGTGTGCCCATTAAAGTTATAAATGTTGCACCCAACACTTCCCTCATGCACAAACACACACACACAAACACACACACACACACACACACACACACAGATGACTCACCCAGATCATCCTCTCCCGAATCTGCTTTAAAGATGTAAACTTTGATGACCTCCTGTCCGTCTTCATCCTTCTCCACCTCCTGATCATCAATGGCTCCCTCTACCGTCACCTCATCTCCATCACCTGACACCATCTTACCCGCATCGTCCACTGAGAGAGCAAAAACACATTACGGCATTATTAAAAGGGCACAATTATGCAAAAAAAATCACTTTTATAAATGGTTTAAAGACAGTTGTGTGGTAAGAATGATGAATATAACCAGCTTCTAAATGGTAAAAACTAATTAATTCTATTTTTTTATAATCACGAAAGATAGAGTCTGCAGAAACAATTGATTAAGATTCTCCCTTTGTACGTGTCATCAGAGGGGGAAAGCCCCGCCCACTTGTAACCGCCTCTCCCTCATTAGCATAGGACGTTAGTCGTGTTTTTGAATCTGCCACTATGCTGACACACAGGTGTTTGTAGCTCCGCCCTCTTTTGGAAAGAGCACAATCTCATTTGAATTTAAAGCGACAGTCACCAAAACGCCACAATTAGGATCAAAGCCTAAAAGGGTCAGTTTCAGAGAGTAAGAAAACATTATTTGTGTGCTATTTTGAGCTGAAAATTCACACACACACTCAGAGACTTATTTTTTTGCATCTTGTAAAAAGGGGCATAATAGGTCTCCTTTACCTTATCACCTATATGTGACCACAATAAATTGAAATGAGCTGCATTTAAAAGACCAACCGTATAATGCCCCATAAAGAAATCTAATATATGGCAATATATGCAACTAACATATTTAAGATAAAAAAATGGCAAGTTCATTTTCAATCATTAGAATAAAAACGCATGTTTATTATATTATATACACTCACCGGCCACTTTATTAGGCACACCATACTAGTACCGGGTTGGACCTCCTTTTGCCTTCAGAACTGCCTTAAGCATTTGAGCATAGATTCAACAAGGTACTGGAAATATTCCTCAGAGATTTTGCTCCATATCGACATGATAGCATTACGCAGTTGCTACAGATTTGTCGGCTGCACAAATCGCGCTATTCGTGCGTAAATAGACACGTGAACATTTGGGTTTACTCGCTGCATTCGCACGTCAAAATCTGCTTCATTCCACTTCAGAACAGACGCAGATTCGTGTGATGGGCAGGGCTTCTGTCTGCCCAGTGACAGTAGCTTCGTTGCTAAATGGCTAACACTGATATTATTGAGAAAATAACTGTGTTTATGTGCTTTTATGAAGGCTGATAAACAGCGTCGATACGTTTAGAGCCGTGTCTGAGTCCACTAAATCCTTTCAGAGGTGCACCCAGCTCTGTGAGCTCATAAACTCCTCCAGAAACTTAACCTGGATGACGGAGGCTTTCAGCGGTGCTTCTGACTGAGCCGAGCCCAGTTTGATGAACTGTCATCAGTGTCGGCTGGAGGATTTTCCCCCGGGACACCAACAACAGGTGCTAAGTCACAATCACGCCCCTACAAGAGCAAGCTCCTGATTGGTTAACGCAGCGCGAATGTCCACTGAAGTTCGCCATTCACGCGTATCGCGCCGCAGGATGTCTATTCGCGCCTTTGCATTGACTTAACATGTAAATCACTCGCGCTTGACGCTTCGTCCGTGTCTGGTGTGAACACAGTATTAGACTTCTGTATGGGCCCCAAAACAGACAATTAATCCTCAAAGCACCAAAACAGACAATTAAAGGCAGTAAATCTCAAATATTTCATAAACACCTAAATGTCAGCCAGATTTCAGAATCGTGACAGCCATAATTTACTGCACTATTTTAAATTTGTTATTATTATTTCTGTTTTAAAGACTACAGAATCCATATTCATGCAGGCATGAATATATGAACAAATGAGTATATAATGGATATATGAATGAATAAATGAATGAACAAATTAATGAATGCATGGAGGGGTTGTGTTAGAAAGTTCAGACTGCGCATGCTCGAGTGACGTCACTGCCGCTGCTGCTGCTACGCGAGCCACGCAGCGTGTGTTTGTAGCTCTGTCGCATAGATTCGCAATTTGCATTTTTATTATCGAATACCTCCACATTCGCTTAATACTACTTAGGGGGAACAAACCCTAAATACATTTTATACAACATTTAACACTTTATACATATAAATCTACTTTAAAACGTTCTGTCTCTCGAGCATCCGCCTGGTGTTTGTAGCTTTAGCCAGCTAGCACCGCTGGTCAGCTAAAGCTACCGACTGCTTTCATCCCCTAATTTTCTCACTTACTGGCTTTGCTCGTTACCCTGTACGATGTCGCTTGTGTCTCTGTCCTTGTGTGCAGGAGAGACATCGATGGAGGTGCTGGACATGGAGCTGGAACGGCTGGAAGAACGCATCCGCCTTCTGCAGATGAAGCGAACTGAACTCAGGGCGCAGAGAGCGTTGCTCGATGTGCCCCGCGCTCCAGTTCGCCCATCTGAGGTAAGTGCAAAATACAGCCGTAACACTCCGTCCACCTCAACCCCGTGTGTTTCTCTGTCCAGGCCCAGCGCGCGGCTCGCCCAGGCGTCGTTCACGCCGACACCCGGCTACCACGGCCCCTGGGTGCAGCCGCGTAAGGTGCCCAGCAAGCCCCGGGGGACAGCGTCTCCTCCTCCCGTGTTCGAGATCTCCACGGAGAACCGCTTCGCCCCTCTCCGCGAGACGGGTCACGATGTGGCTATCATCGGTTACTCCATCGTCCGACTCGTCCGTCCTGCTTCCACTTCAGGTAATAAAATACGCACATTTTGCTTTCCTGGTGCTCGCGTTAAGAATATTTCTGCACAGATTCCAAGTATCCTGAGCACTGGCGAGAGCCTCGGTGCCGTTGTCCTCCATGTGGGGACGAACGACACCGGGCTCCGCCATTCGGAGATCCTGAAGAGGGACTTCAGGAGCCTCATCGAGACGGTTCGACGCACCTCGCCCGCCACGCAGATCATCGTGTCTGGACCGCTTCCTACCTACCGCCGAGGAAATGAAAGGTTCAGTAGACTTTTTGCTCTGAATGAATGGCTATTAACATGGTGTAATGAACAGAAACTGCTCTTTGCCAATAACTGGAATCTTTTCTGGGAGCGCCCTAGGCTTTTCCGTCCGGACGGCCTGCACCCTAGTCGAGCTGGAGCGGAACTGCTGTCGGACAACATCTCTAAGATGCTTCGCTCTGTCTGACTAGTAAGTAAAAATTCACAAAATTCACATTTTATCCATATAGACTCTTGTTCGACCCACTTAAATTACAGTAACACATGTCTAGCTTACCCCATAGAGACTGTGTCTGTTCCTCGTGTTAGACCAACAATTAAACGTACTGTGTGCTCTAGAAAAAATCTATTAAGAATAAAAGCTGAAAATCCAATAAAAAGTGATAATACAAACTTCGTAAAGCTTGGTCTCCTAAACATCAGGTCACTAGCACCTAAAACACTTATCATTAATGAAATAATAACAGATAACTATCTAAATGCACTCTGTCTTACTGAAACCTGGCTGAAACAAAATGACTATATTAGCTTAAATGAAGCAACTCCTCCAAGATTCACATATAAGCATGAAGCTCGTCATACTGGCCGTGGTGGTGGAGTTGCAGCAATCTTTAGTGATATTCTTAATGTTAATCAAAAAAAGGGACTTATGTTTAACTCCTTTGAGTTATTAGCTCTTAATGTTCTGCTACCGGATATTAAGCAAAAATCTATGTTATCTCTCGCTATAATCACCATATATAGACCCCCAGGACCCTATGTCAATTTTCTAAAAGAGTTTTCTGATTTTATTTCTGACTTGCTAGTTAAAACTGATAAAATACTAATTGTAGGAGACTTCAACATCCACGTAGATGACTCCAATGATACACTAGGGCTCGCCTTTATGGATCTATTAAACTCACTTGGGATAAAACAAAATGCTGTCGGTCCAACCCATCGCTTAAAGCATACATTAGATCTAATATTGTCTTACGGAATCGAGGTCTTTGATGTAGACATTATACCACAAAGTGATGATATTACAGACCACTACCTCTTACTATATAAGCTGCGTCTACCTGAAATTAGCAGATCTGCACCAATGTACCGCCCTGGTAGGACTATCGTTCCGTCCACCAAGGATGAATTCATAAATAACTTACCTGACCTTTCCTTATTTCGAAATACACCCGCAAACGCAAATGACCTTGATGTAGTAACCAGCAATATGGATGCCATCTTTACTAACACACTAAATACTGTGGCACCCATCAAATTAAAAAAGGCTAGAGAGAATAAAACTACACCATGGTACAATAATCATACTCGCGCTCTCAAAACAGCAACCCGTGCTCTAGAACGTAAATGGAAAAAAACTAATTTAGAGGTTTTTAGAATTGCGTACAAAGACAGTATGTCCAGCTATAGGAGGGCTCTTAAATCTGCCAGGGCCGAGCACCTCCGCAAACTGATTGAAAATAATCAGAACAATCCTAGATTTTTATTTAGCACCATTGCTAAACTAACAAATAATCGATCATCTTTGGAACAAAATGTCCCACCGCAAATCAGTAGTGATGACTTCATGAATTTTTTCAGTGATAAAATAGAAGGCTTTAGACAGAAAATAGAAAATGTTAAACTTTCTGCACCACCTCATACTCCAGATGCAGAAATATTTTCACTGAATCAAAATAACCTACAATGCTTCAAAACCATAGAACAAGAAGAGCTAGATAAAGTTATAAATAGTTCTAAATCAGCTACATGTATGTTAGATCCAATTCCAACAAAATTACTGAAAGAGCTGCTACCTGTTATAGGAGAACCTCTCCTTAATGTTATCAACTCTTCTTTATCTTTAGGCCACGTTCCAAATCCTTACAAGCTAGCTGTTATTAAGCCTATTATTAAGAAACCACAACTGGACCCGAGCAACTTAGCTAATTATAGGCCTATTTCAAATCTTCCGTTTATGTCTAAAATACTAGAAAAAGTTGTTTCTACCCAATTATGCTCCTTTCTGCAGACAAACAATATTTTTGAAGTGTTTCAGTCAGGTTTCAGGCCTCATCACAGTACAGAAACTGCATTAGTAAAAATAACCAACGATTTACTATTAGCTGCTGACCAGGGGTGCGTCTCACTGTTAGTTCTACTTGATCTTAGCGCCGCATTTGACACCATTGACCACAATATTCTCATAGACCGCTTAAATTCTACAGGTGTCCAAGGTCAGGCCCTTCAATGGTTTAGGTCATACTTAGCTGATCGCTACCAGTTTGTGAATATTAATGGACAGCTTTCACAAGTCAGGCCAGTAAAGTACGGGGTCCCTCAAGGATCAGTTTTAGGCCCTTTGCTGTTTACAATATACATGCTTCCCCTGGGAGACATTATTAGAAAACACGGGATCAGCTTTCACTGCTATGCAGACGATACTCAATTATACATTTCAACTAAACCTGATGAGATGTCCGAACTGTCTAAGCTAACTGAGTGTATCAAAGATGTTAAAGACTGGATGACCAACAATTTTCTTCTCTTAAACTCAGACAAAACAGAATTATTACTTATCGGGCCTAAATCCTCTACACAGCAGATCTCACAACTTGACCTGCAACTAGAGGGATACAAAGTTAGCGTTAGCTCTACTATAAAAGATCTAGGTGTGATATTAGACAGCAATTTAACATTCGAAAATCATATATCCCATGTCACAAAAACTGCCTTCTTTCATCTAAGAAATATCGCTAAATTGCGAAGTATGCTATCTATATCAGATGCAGAAAAGCTAGTTCATGCTTTCATGACTTCTAGGCTAGACTACTGTAATGCTCTGTTTGCTGGCTGCCCAGCATCCTCTATTAACAAACTTCAGCTAGTGCAAAATGCAGCTGCCAGAGTTCTTACCAGATCTAGAAAATATGATCATATTACCCCAATTTTATCCTCCTTACACTGGCTGCCTGTTAAGTTTCGTATTGAATTTAAAATATTACTCCTTACCTATAAAGCTTTAAATAATCTAGCTCCTGTTTATCTAACCAACCTCCTGTCTCGCTACAACCCAACCCGCTCTTTAAGATCTCAAAACTCAGGGCTTCTAGTAGTACCTAGAATATCAAAGTCGAGTAAAGGAGGTCGAGCCTTCTCATTTATGGCCCCTAAACTCTGGAATAGCCTTCCTGATAATGTCCGAGGCTCAGACACACTCTCGCTCTTCAAAACTAGATTAAAGACCTATCTTTTTAGCAAAGCGTACACTCAGTGTAGCACATAACGGTATGACGCATGATGTGCCCCACACATGATTTTGCTTCTTGTTTATATACACTATGAACAGCAGCTACGCTAATTATTCTCCTTATTCTGTATTTCCACCTGGGGGTTCTCATCCCGAGGCCCTCAGACTATGCAGTGCCACTGATGCGATCCAAGACCAGTGACGAGATGATCCTAAGGTTTTCTGGACCAGGCCGTATCCTGAGCAGCTGCTGTGGTGGTCATCGTGGAGTGAGAGCCTGAGACTGTCCCCTGTGACGCTCCAAGGAGAGACGAGTCTTCGCTGAGGTCCAGCTTCATGCGCCTAGACTGCAGCTCTGCACAAGACGTTTGGCCACAGGAGAAATGGTCGTGCCCAACCGAGCCTGGTTTCTCTCGAGGTTTTTTAAATCTTCACTTTCGCCAATTGGTGAAGTTTTTTTACTCGCCGCTGTCGCCACTGGCTTGCATGGTTCGGGATCTGTAGAGCTGCGCATCGATGGATTTGCTCTTCAGTGTTTGGACTCTCAGTAGTGATTATTAACCCACACTGAACTGAGCTAAACTGAACTGAACTTAATCGCTGAAAACTGAACCGACACTGTTTCAATTCACTATAATCTTCCATGTGAAGCTGCTTTGACACAATCTACATTGTATAAGCGCTATACAAATAAAGATGAATTGAATTGAATTGAATGGACATATGAATGAATGAATGAATGAATGAATGAATGCATGGACATATGAACGAATTAATAAATAAATGGATGACTGAATGAATGAACGAATGCATGGATATATGAATGAATGCATGAATGAATGCATGGACATATGAACAAATGAATGCATGGATATATGAATGAATGCATGGATATATGAATTAATGAATTAATTAATTAATGAATGAATGCATGAATGAATGGATGAATGAATGGACATATGAATGAATGAATAAATAAATGGATGACTGAATGAATGAACGAATGCATGGATGGATATACGAATGCATGGATATATGAATGAATGCATGGAAATACAGTATGAACAAATGAATGCATGGATATATGAATAAATGAATGCATGGATATATGAATGCATTAATATATGAATGAATGCATGGATAAAGGAATGAATGAATGGATATACAAATTAATAAATGCATGGATATATGAATGCATGAATAAATGAATGAATGCATGGATAAAGGAATGAATGAATGGATATACAAATTAATAAATGCATGGATATATGAATGCATGAATAAATGAATGAATGCATGGATATATGAATGAATAAATGCATGGATATATGAATGCATAATTAAATGAATGAATGCATGGATAAAGGAATGAATGAATGGATATACAAATTAATAAATGCATGGATATATGAATGCATGAATAAATGAATGAATGCATGGATATATGAATGAATAAATGCATGGATATATGAATGCATAATTAAATGAATGAATGCATGGATAAAGGAATGAATAAATGCATGGATGTATGAATGCATGAATAAATGAATTAATGCATGGATATATGAATGCATGAATATATTAATGAATGAATGCATGGATATATGAATGCATGGTTAGATGAATGAATGAATGAATGAATGAATGAATGAATGAATTAATGCATGAATATATGAATCATGAATGAATGCATAGATATATGAATCCATGGATATATGAATGCATGGATGAATGAACGCATGGATATATGAATGAATTAATGCATGCATGGATATATGAATGCATGAATATATGAATGAATGAATTAATTAATTAATTAATGCATGAATATATGAATAAATGAACAAACAAATATAGGAATAAATGCATGCGTATCTTACAGGAGATCATCAGGTAGTCTCCGCAACTGTCCGAGTCGTTCTCCTGCTCTCTCCCCTCCACCAGCACATCCTCCGTCATCTCCGCCATGGCGACCCCATCCTCCTCCTCCTCCTCCTCCTCACCCTCCAGTGACATCACACAGGTCTCCACTGCGACGCCCTCGTCATCATCACAGTGCACGTACTCGGCCACCACATCCTCCACTGCATCCTGAATGACGAGCTCGTCTGAGGAGAAACCCTGAACGGACGCTCCCTCACCCTCCACCTCGGACACCAGCACAGTCTCCTGCAGCTCAACCACATACTCCTCCTCCTCTTCATCACCTGCGCCTCCTTCATCTACAATAACACACACAGATAAAAACCCAAACTCAAAAAAAAATAAAAATCAAGTCTGTAATATTTTTACAAATGTTACAAAATCTTTTGTAAATTATTACTAATACAAAAAAAACAAGCACTGAAGCTCTCTTTAGTATCTCGGAGATCTCGGTCCCAAATCATAAAGTTGTATATTATTATATACTAACAGTACACTGCAAAAATACTGAACACACACACACTGTCAGCACAGCACAACAATACTGCTCAAATATGACTGAATGACTCCACGATGACTGAATCAATACATCAATATGTAATTACGAATGTAAAAAAAAAAAAACTGTTGTTTTGTGTTTGAATAAAAAGAGATATACAACTACTGATGACATTTCTTTCATATATATATATATTTTTTTTTAAAGTACATTTTTTTGAATGAAATTAAAAGGTGCCATGTTTAGATAGAACGACAGATAGATAGAACGACAGAACAATAGATATAGATAGAACAATAGACAGACAGAACGATAGACAGGCAGAACAATAAACAGAACAATAGGTAGAATGACAGACAGATAGACAGACAGGCAGACAGACAGACAGACAGACAGACAGACAGACAGACAGACAGACAGACAGACAGACAGACACAACGATAGGTAGACATACAGACACACAGAACGACAGACAGACAAGACAGACAGACAGACAGACAGATAGAAATATAGATAGATATGCATGAACGATAGATAGATAGATAGATAGATAGA
Organism: Danio kyathit; assembly: GCA_903798195.1. Taxonomy (NCBI): domain Eukaryota; kingdom Metazoa; phylum Chordata; class Actinopteri; order Cypriniformes; family Danionidae; genus Danio; species Danio kyathit. The sequence goes on along the minus strand of LR812523.1, from coordinate 5,101,218 downwards.
TAGATAGATAGATAGATAGATAGATAGATAGATAGATAGATAGATAGATAGATAGATAGATAGATATGCATGAACGATAGATAGGCAGACAGACAAACAGACAGACAGTCAGACAGATAGAACGATATGCATGAACGACAGATAGATAGATAGATAGATAGATAGATAGATAGATAGATAGATAGATAGATAGATAGATAGATAGATAGATAGATAGATAGATAGATAGATAGATAGATAGATAGATAGATAGATAGATAGATAGATAGATAGATAGATAGATAGATAGATAGATAGATAGATAGATAGATAGATAGATAGATAGATAGATAGATAGATAGATAGATAGAACGATAGACATGAACAATAGACAGATTTTACCATTTTAATCTTATATCTACAAACATTATATCGGTCTTTAAACTTTGATTTTTAATAAAAACAAGTGAAGATTTGGAAGAAATGTTAATGTAATAAAATAAAATAATTTTTCCCAATATTCAAGGTTTAAACATAATTATGGCAAACGCTATGAATAGATAGACAGAATTTTTATCACATGTAAAATATTATATTGTATTAATATCTATCTGCAGTAATTATTTTTTTAATTTCGTAAAATATATATTTTTTAATATTTTACAATTATATTTTTTACAACTTTAATTACATTTTGACACTGAATAATATGTAATACTACTACGAACAATTTTATATAACAACAATGAAATATTTTGAATAATATTATTTCATAATTTGCAGCATATATATATATATATATATATATATATATATATATATATATATATATATATATATATATATATATATATATATATATATATATATATATTATAGGTGGGCAAAGATTATTTTTTTAATCTAGATTAATCTCGAAATTAATCTAGATTAAAATGGCTCATTTGAATTCTGCCGAAGGCATTCAGAATATGTGTGCTACCCAAATAATGACTAAAAGTGGTGCATTAGACCAGGGGCTCATCTCCTGTTTCCAAAATGCATCACAAACTGCTTGAGAAACTGTTCTACTATGATAATTGGTGATGAAAATAAATGATGTTCAATAAGATGTGCTTGTGTTTATTAACTGTTTATTCAGTTAATCATGAATGTTGAACTGTAGGCCTACATAAGCTCCAAACAGTGATTTCATACTTGCTTTTGATGTACGTACATACAGAAAATGCTGCTTCGCAAAGGCAAGTTCACAGAGCCCTGACGGTGTCAAACATTGAGTATGTTTACATGGGCAACAATACTTTAATACGATTTTAATATGATTAAAACAATACTCTTATTAAGAGTCTACCATGTAAACAGCGATTTTTGATTACTTAATCTGACTAAAGTCATAACTGAACTAAACAGAAATGGAATTAAGACGTGGAGTATGCAGATATTAGTGGCATTACTGACAAACTATTACCGTCATGTAGGACTTTTCGCCATATTTTCTGACAAGATCCACACAGGTGGCTGTCAGTAAAGGACCGCGCGCACACACACACACACACACACACACACACACACACACACATCGCGAAATGCGGAAGTTTTTTTTATTTCCAGTTGGCGTTTGTTATTAAATTCCATAACAATCTCACCTGTCCTTACTCCTTATTTGCGTCTAATACCCCATATATATATATATATATATATATATATATAAATACACACACACACACACACACACACATACAGCTGAAGTCAGAATTATTAGCCCCCCTGTTTATTTTTTCCCCAATTTCTGTTTAACGGAGAGAAGATCATTTCAACACATTTCTAATCATAATAGTTTTAATAACTCATCTCTAATAACAGATTTATTTTATCTTTGCCATGATGACAGTAAATAATATTTGACTAGATATTTTTCAAGACACTTCTATACAGCGTAAAGTGACATTTAAAGGCTTAACTAGGTTAATTAGGGTAACTAGGCAGGTTAGGGTAATTAGGCAAGTTATTGTATAATGATGGTTTGTTCTGTAGACTATTGAAAAATATATAGCTTAAAGGGGCTAATAATATTGACCTTAAAATGGTGTTTAAAAAATTGAAAACTGCTTGTATTCTAGCCAAAATAAAACAAATAAGACTTTCTCCAGAAGAAAAAATATTATCAGACATACTGTGAAAAATTCCTTGCTTTTTTTTAACATTATTTAGGAAATATTTTAAAAAGAAAAAAAATTTCAAAGGGGGGCGAATAATTCTGACTTCAACTATATATGTATGTATGTATGTATGTATGTATATATATATATATATATAGATATATATATAGATATATATATATATATATATATATATATATATATATATATATATATATATATATATATATATATATATATATATATATATATATATGTATATATGTAGAGTTCAGATGTAAAAACCTCTAAATGCCACCTGAAATGTTCTCCTAAAATGACATTTTTTTCAGCCTCCTATGTTTATGATCAGTTATTTCACTTTAAAGGCAATGTAAATAACTTACTTGTTACTATAAAAGTAAAATTACGGAGCCTGCACACAAAAGTCAGAGAAAAATGGTCATTTTAAAGAAAATATCAGATGGCTTTTAGAGGTTTTTGCATCTAAACTCTTCATATATATACATATACACACACATATATATATATATATATATTTGTGAAAAAATTAACATTATTATTTACAAATAATAATATATACACTGCTGCACCTAATATTAACAATAATTATCAGTACAGTAAACAAAATGTGCATATAAAAGTGACATCTAAAAATGTATATTTAGACCTTTAAATTAAAATTATTCTACAAATAGGCACTCATTTATTTGTTTACAACAGTCATATTATTTGCTGCATGTTTATGAACTTAAGTTTATTTCTAAAAGTTTACAAAATGTTATTAATTACAATTCTTTATACAATTATACGTTATTACAGACTCATTCTAGAATGAGAATCTCACCATCCCATGAACAACTGTAGTAATTTACAGTAAATACTGTAGTGTTTTTGAACCATACTATGGTAGCATATTCTACTCTGTATATTATAGTATTTGCAACACTGTTAATGAATGCTCCAGCATACTGTAGTATTAACTATAGTGAACTGATAAACTACAATGAATGTTGTAGGATATTTTAGTTTTACTACAGTAACGTCGTGTATTATAGTATAATATAGTTGTAAAAACTACAGTACTGGGTCGTTTGTTACTATACTTGTGTTACCACTTTAGAATAACCACAACAGATTAATTGGTGAAGTCTAGAAGGGACACAGCTGCGGATACATCAATATAGATAAATGCTTATGACACTGAACAACAATAATTAATATTTTACATTACAGTGAGGGTTGGGTTTAGGGTTAAAGTGGGGGTAGACAAAAATAAAATACAATTTAATGGGTAATTTAATAAATAATACTCTGTATAATTACTGTTTTACATTACTGTCATGGTTGGGTTTAGGGTTGGGTCAGGGTAGACGTTAATAAACTATAATTAATGGGTAATTTAATAAATAATATGAATAATACTCTGTATAATTACTGTTTTACATTACTGTGAGGGTTGGGTTTAGGGTTGGGTCAGGGTAGACGTTAATAAACTATAATTAATGGGTAATTTAATAAATAATATGAATAATACTCTGTATAATTACTGTTTACATTACTGTGAGGGTTGGGTTTAGGGTTGGGTCAGGGTAGACGTTAATAAACTATAATTAATGGGTAATTTAATAAATAATATGAATAATACTCTGTATAATTACTGTTTTACATTACTGTGAGGGTTGGGTTTAGGGTTGGGTCAGGGTAGATGTTAATAAACTATAATTAATGGGTAATTTAATAAATAATATGAATAATACTCTGTATAATTACTGTTTTACATTACTGTGAGGGTTGGGTTTAGGGTTGGGTCAGGGTAGATGTTAATAAACTATAATTAATGGGTAATTTAATAAATAATATGAATAATACTCTGTATAATTACTATTACTGTGAGGGTTGGGTTTAGGGTTGGGTCAGAGTAGATGTTAATAAACTATAATTAATGGGTAATTTAATAAATAATATGAATAATACTCTGTATAATTACTGTTTTACATTACTGTGAGGGTTGGGTTTAGGGTTGGGGTCAGGCAGATGTTAATATGCTATAATTAATGGGTAATTTAATAAATAATATGAATAATACTCTGTATAATTACTGTTTTACATTACTGTGAGGGTTGGGTTTAGGGTTGGGTCAGGGTAGATGTTAATAAACTATAATTAATGGGTAATTTAATAAATAATATGAATAATACTCTGTATAATTACTGTTTTACATTACTGTGAGGGTTGGGTTTAGGGTTGGGTCAGGGTAGACGTTAATAAACTATAATTAATGGGTAATTTAATAAATAATATGAACAATACTCTGTATAATTACTGTTTTACATTACTGTGAGGGTTGGGTTTAGGGTTGGGTCAGGGTAAACGTTAATAACCTATAATTAATGGGTAATTTAATAAATAATATGAATAATACTCTGTATAATTACTGTTTTACATTACTGTGAGGGTTGGGTTTAGGGTTGGGTCAGGGTAGATGTTAATAAACTAATTAATGGGTAATTTAATAAATAATATGAATAATACTCTGTATAATTACTGTTTTACATTACTGTGAGGGTTGGGTTTAGGGTTGGGTCAGGGTAGACGTTAATAAACTATAATTAATGGGTAATTTAATAAATAATATGAATAATACTCTGTATAATTACTGTTTTACATTACTGTGAGGGTTGGGTTTAGGGTTGGGTCAGGGTAAACGTTAATAAACTATAATTAATGGGTAATTTAATAAATAATATGAATAATACTCTGTATAATTACTGTTTTACATTACTGTGAGGGTTGGGTTTAGGGTTGGGTCAGGGTAGACGTTAATAAACTATAATTAATGGGTAATTTAATAAATAATATGAATAATACTCTGTATAATTACTGTTTTACATTACTGTGAGGGTTGGGTTTAGGGTTGGGTCAGGGTAAACGTTAATAAACTATAATTAATGGGTAATTTAATAAATAATATGAATAATACTCTGTATAATTACTGTTTTACATTACTGTGAGGGTTGGGTTTAGGGTTGGGTCAGGGTAGATGTTAATAATCTATAATTAATGGGTAATTTAATAAATAATATGAATAATACTCTGTATAATTACTGTTTTACATTACTGTGAGGGTTGGGTTTAGGGTTGGGTCGGGGTAGACGTTAATAAACTATAATTAATGGGTAATTTAATAGATAATATGAATAATACTCTGTATAATTACTGTTTACATTACTGTGAGGGTTGGGTTTAGGGTTGGGTCAGGGTAGATGTTAATAATCTATAATTAATGGGTAATTTAATAAATAATATGAATAATACTCTGTATAATTACTGTTTTACATTACTGTGAGGGTTGGGTTTAGGGTTGGGTCAGGGTAGATGTTAATAATCTATAATTAATGGGTAATTTAATAAATAATATGAATAATACTCTGTATAATTACTGTTTTACATTACTGTGAGGGTTGGGTTTAGGGTTGGGTCAGGGTAGACGTTAATAAACTATAATTAATGGGTAATTTAATAGATAATATGAATAATACTCTGCATAATTACTGTTTTACATTACTGTGAGGGTTGGGTTTAGGGTTGGGTCAGGGTAGACGTTAATAAACTATAATTAATGGGTAATTTAATAGATAATATGAATAATACTCTGTATAATTACTGTTTTACATTACTGTGAGGGTTGGGTTTAGGGTTGGGTCAGGGTAGATGTTAATAAACTATAATTAATGGGTAATTTAATAGATAATATGAATAATACTCTGCATAATTACTGTTTTACATTACTGTGAGGGTTGGGTTTAGGGTTGGGTCAGGGTAGACGTTAATAAACTATAATTAATGGGTAATTTAATAAATAATATGAATAATACTCTGTATAATTACTGTTTTACATTACTGTGAGGGTTGGGTTTAGGGTTGGGTCAGGGTAGACGTTAATAAACTATAATTAATGGGTAATTTAATAGATAATGTGAATAATACTCTGCATAATTACTGTTTTACATTACTGTGAGGGTTGGGTTTAGGGTTGGGTCAGGGTAGACGTTAATAAACTATAATTAATGGGTAATTTAATAGATAATATGAATAATACTCTGTATAATTACTGTTTTACATTACTGTGAGGGTTGGGTTTAGGGTTGGGTCAGGGTAGACGTTAATAAACTATAATTAATGGGTAATTTAATAGATAATGTGAATAATACTCTGCATAATTACTGTTTTACATTACTGTGAGGGTTGGGTTTAGGGTTGGGTCAGGGTAGATGTTAATAAACTATAATTAATGGGTAATTTAATAGATAATATGAATAATACTCTGCATAATTACTGTTTTACATTACTGTGAGGGTTGGGTTTAGGGTTGGGTCAGGGTAGAAGTTAATAAACTAATTAATGGGTAATTTAATAGATAATATGAATAATCCTCTGTATAATTACTGTTTTACATTACTGTGAGGGTTGGGTTTAGGGTTGGGTCAGGGTAAACGTTAATAACCTATAATTAATGGGTAATTTAATAAATAATATGAATAATACTCTGCATAATTACTGTTTTACATTACTGTGAGGGTTGGGTTTAGGGTTGGGTCAGGGTAGACGTTAATAAACTATAATTAATGGGTAATTTAATAAATAATATGAATAATACTCTGTATAATTACTGTTTTACATTACTGTGAGGGTTGGGTTTAGGGTTGGGTCAGGGTAGACGTTAATAACCTATAATTAATGGGTAATTTAATAAATAATATGAATAATACTCTGTATAATTACTGTTCTACATTACTGTGAGGGTTGGGTTTAGGGTTGGGTCAGGGTAGACGTTAATAAACTATAATTAATGGGTAATTTAATAAATAATATGAATAATACTCTGTATAATTACTGTTTTACATTACTGTGAGGGTTGGGTTTAGGGTTGGGCCAGGGTAGACGTTAATAAACTATAATTAATGGGTAATTTAATAGATAATATGAATAATACTCTGTATAATTACTGTTTTACATTACTGTGAGGGTTGGGTTTAGGGTTGGGTCAGGGTAAACGTTAATAAACTATAATTAATGGGTAATTTAATAAATAATATGAATAATACTCTGTATAATTACTGTTTTACATTACTGTGAGGGTTGGGTTTAGGGTTGGGTCAGGGTAGATGTTAATAAACTATAATTAATGGGTAATTTAATAAATAATATGAATAATACTCTGTATAATTACTGTTTTACATTACTGTGAGGGTTGGGTTTAGGGTTGGGTCAGGGTAGATGTTAATAAACTATAATTAATGGGTAATTTAATAGATATTATGAATAATACTCTGTATAATTACTGTTTTACATTACTGTGAGGGTTGGGTTTAGGGTTGGGTCGGGGTAGACGTTAATAATCTATAATTAATGGGTAATTTAATAAACAATATGAGTAATACAGGCCTGTTGCCAGCCTGGTGAAAGGGGTGGTTCTTTTTTCTCAATAAGGTCCAAGATTTAGAATAAGTTACCTGTAAAATGTTTTCTCTGTTTAAAAACAATACAGCAGTGAAAGAAGACTTCTCTTCAGATTATAAAATTTAAATATTTGTTAGCATTGGCCAAAACTGATTAGCTGAAGTCCCACCAAGTGACCAAACAGCCTCAAAAACACAGAAGTGACAGCATTAGCGCCTTTTGCTGTGGTGACATCTGACGGCTGAGGACTTGTCATTAAAGTAGGGAAAGGAAGGTCATGTACTGAACAAGTCAATAAATATACAGGACGTCCCGGCTAATGCAGCCAGTTAGCCTAGAACCTCATGGATAGGGACAGATTTTCATCTGTTAGGAAGTAAGTTACTTTAGCCTTACACTGTTTTGCAGTGTTTTTGAACATATGTTCAATATTTTGCAATAATGACGCCGCTGCCTGCCTTTTCCACCTCTCTTGCTCTTTTCGACCCATAGCGTTACTCTGTATGAATGTCGCATCAAAGATTCAAATGTTACCGCTCAGTGGGTTATGTCACGTGACTAGTGTCACATTATTGTGGCTTTGAGGCTCCATGGGATTCGAATTACTGATCATAGTGTTACGGTTCCCGTATATTTGTATATGTGTAGAATTTTGCCTCCCGTACTCTCTCTCTCTCTTTCTCTCTCTCGCTTTCTCCCAGCCTGTCATTTCTTTTAGGTCCGCCTTCGTGACCGCTGATTGGTCGCGAAACCAATCAATCATCATTGGGCGACGTGGCGCGGGCACATAAAAGGACGCCGGTAAAAGTGGAAGAAGTGCCTTTTTTTCTCTTGATCTCGTTTTTGTCTATTCTGCTGACATGACTTGGTTTTTCGTTGTTATTCATTAACTTTCGTTTGGGTAAAATTGTTTTGTATTACTTTTACCCATTTTGAAGAAAATTTGTGAGTTTTGTACATCTTTATTTTGATTTGTTTATTTGTTACTTTGGCGCAACTCTTTCCAGACCAAATTTGAGATATACTCTTCATGTTCACTCTTTTCTCTGAGTAAGGTGGATAGGGAAGATGTCGTACGACTTCCATTTTGCAAGCACGTAGTTAATCAATTGTTAAAACATCAGGTAAGAGGTGAACGCCATCTTTGTACTTTTTGTTCTATAGTTCAGTGTAAGTAAGATACGGCGCACGGCGCTGAAGACTTTTCTTTTCTTTTGTTTTCATGTTTCTAGTGAGGTAAGGGGTCTGTTATGAGTTAGAATTGTTTTGTTATATTTATTTCTTTTATTTTGGCTTTACGTTCGTCCCCTTACTCCTGAGTTGAACATTTAGTTTTTGTTTGATACTTTGTTGAACTTGTTATTCATACTATTGTTATTATTGTAAATATTTTTCTTCTTTTGTATATATTTGGACATTAATCTGATTTCACTTTTGTACATTAAATCACTTTTGTTGGCATTTCCGTGGTTAGTGTCTTTTGATTACCCCACCACAGTGTGAAAATACCACGCCTTTTAAATGTTATTCCTTTTACCCTAAACTAACATCAAAGAGGTTGTAACAATAGTTATTTAAAATTATACTTTATTACAATATATATTAAATATAAATATATTATATTATTTAATAAATATATCATATTAAATTACATAAAATAAAATAATTAAAAGGACAAATTCTGGACCTTTTGACCAAATTCCCCCTGGCTACGGGCATGTAATACTTTGCATAATTACGATTTTACATTACTGTGATGGTTGTGTTTAGGGTTGGGGTAGGGGTAGGTGTCAATAAAATACAATTAGTAGGTAATTTAATCAATAATATAAATAATTCTCATCACAGCTGTATCCCTTTTAGCAATGACTACAATAATTCAGAGTACATCACAATATTGTGGTTCAAAAACACTACAGTATTTACTACGACTTACTATAGTATTTAAGGTGTGCTTGGCATTCATTAAACCCGTTTCTTTATTACCTGAGCCATGCAGTATAATCTTTGGCTCCTGAGAGTGGAGAGCAAGCCTGGTCACCTCCTCATCCATCGTCTTTATTCTTCATTGGCCACGGCAGAGCTAACACAACAACACATCCAATTCATCTGTTAGTCCAACTGCATTTATATATGGACAAATCTGTTTTATTATCAATTATTGCAGGTTTAAATCTCTCATAAACATGCAAATACTAGCCTAAATAAAGCCTTGATTCATTAGACTGGGGAGAATCATTACAATGTGGCAGGCTTCAAAACATGCATTGGGTTTGAACGGTGTGTGCACATGCATAACATGAACATGACATAAATAATTATGAACATATTACTAACGGACGTGCTCGCCCCTTTAATTTGCGAACGACTGCGACAAGATGCGCGACTGGAAATGAACGCAACACACAAGCGAGCGCCAATAAACGAGTGTGCATCATTTAAAAACAACACAAAATGCATTTAATCCATCGTGCATGACAGGAAACGCTCGAAGATCGAGCACTTGAAAACAAGAAAAGAAAAATAACGCGTGCATGAACGCGCAGTGGAGCCTGCATGCAACCCCCCGCGCGCGTTCAGTCACAAGCACCACAGAGATTTCCTCGTATTTCAGCAGCACACGAAGCCAGACATAAACATGGCGCCTTGCGGCCATAATTTCCCCCTCTTCCAACTGAAAACAAAACCATCCTACGCGCGCCATTTTGAGTCATAATAGCTACGCGTTTGACTCGCGTTTAATGCACACATTAAAGCACGCGTAATGCGCTTTAAGTCAAAGAAGCGTTTAGAGGGAGCGTTTATAAACAATAACCCACCCCCAGTGTTTAAGGCCCCGAATGCGGCCTGCGAAAGGCCCGGCGGCCAACCCGAGGCCTTGCATCTCAAAGCCGCAACATAATGCAACAAAACGCGCACTAAATGCACGCAATCCAACCGTGCGCGCGCGGCGAGCTAGCGGAGAAATCCCCGCGCGGTGTGTTTGACCAGCATTTGCGTGCTTACCATAGACGAACGCGCGGGGCGGCCTCCAGATTTTCCCCGGGCAGGCAGGCCGTCGGATTCCCCCAGACTCGGGCAGGGCTGGAGCGGGGTTTAGCGGGCGCTGGGCGGGCCGCGGAGTGCGCAGGGAGGGCGGAGCTCCACACACAGACCCGCAGCTCCGCCACAGTGCGACCCGCCGTCAGCGACACACGTCACTGCGCAGAGCCGCAGGAAAACGCGGAAGGCCGATGAGAGACATTTCACCGATTAAAAAACGATGCTAAAAAGAGCTGCTGTGCACATTTACCCTGCTAAATGCTTCTGCATCGTTATAACTGTATGTTTAGCACTTCATGGCTGAAGCATTAGTATTAAACATGCGTGTTTGCTTTGTTTTGGCCCTTGAAATTGCCCCTCACATGCACTGCATTTTCACACCCAAGTCACACGTATATATAACAGATAACATTAAACCTACGATAATATATACATGTATCTTTAAAGATAAATAAGCACGAAATAAGCACGATTTAAACTTTGTTTAGCTCTTAATGGCGTACTTAGCTATAAATATTAAACATGCATGTTTGCATTGTTTTGGCTCTTCACACCCACTGCATTTTCATATCAAGTCACACGTCTGTATATATAACGGATAACATGTTATCCCCATGATTTTTAAAGGTACATTTATATAATATCTTTTTTTAAATGCATGTTTAACTATTCATAGCTGAAGCAATAATATTAAACATGTTTGTATTGTTTTGGCCCTTGAAATTGCCCTGCAATGCACTGAATATTTCACACCAAAGTCACACGTCTGTAAATATAAAATGGATGAGCCCATGATTTTTAAAGGTACATTTATGTATTATCGTTGAAAATAAGCATCATTTTAACGGTCTGTTTAATCATAAGTGGTCAAAGCATTAATATTAAACACGCATGTTTGCGTTGTTTTAGCCCTTGAAATTGCCCTTCACTTGCACTGCATTTTCACACCCAAGTCACACATCTATATAACGGATAACATATTAAGCCCACGATTTTTAAAGATGCATGTAGCCTATATATTATCTTTTAAAATAAGCATGATTTAAACTCTGTTTAGCTCCTAATGCTGAACTATTATTATTAAACATGCGTGTTTGCATTGTTTTGGCCCTTCACATCCACTGCATTTTTATATCCAAGTCACACGTCTGTATCTATAAGGGATAACACGTTAACCCCACGATTTTTAAAGGTACATTTATATAGTATCTTTTAAAAAATGCATTCATAGCTGAAGCATTAATATTAAACATGTAGCTATGTTTGCATTGTTTTGGTCCTTGAAATGACCATGCATGCACTGCATATTTCACACCCAAGTCCAACACAATCTCACGGCAATTCGTAACTTTTTGATTTAGTGCACTAAATTAGTACTATCTAATTCGTACAATTAGGTACGCTTTGCTCATCACCCAATGACGGTTGGGGTTAGGGGTGGGGTTAGGTGCCACGCCTCCTTTTTAAAATCGTACATTTTCGTACGAGTTAGCCACCAAACAGACAAAATGTAAAATACGTACGTTTCCTCGTGACATCAGGCTGCCCAAGTCACACATCTTTAAATGTAAAATTGATAAACCCAAATAAATTTTTTTTTTAAGGAATTTATGTATTATGTTTTAAAATAAGCATCATCCAACGTAAAAGTTAACATTAGTTTAAGCGTAACCTCTTCATGTTCAGTTTACATGAATGAATTAAATACTGACCCAAAAATTAAAAAGACAAAAAAATCATAACAGCACATACTGCAATGCAGTTCTTAACAAAGAAAGGCAACATATTTCTGGTTATGACTCATATGTGACTCTTTTAAAAGATACATTTATATATTATCCTTTAAAATAAGCGTGATTTAAAACTTTCTCTTTAGCTCTTAATGGCTGAATTATTAATATTAAACATGCGTGTTTGGATTGTTTTGGCCCTTCTCATCCACTGCATTTTCATATCCAAGTCACACGTCTGTATCTATAACAGATAACACAATGTTTAAAGGTACATTTTTATAATAACTTATCACATGTCTGTATATATATATATATATATATATATATATATATATATATATATATATATATATATATATATATATATATATATATATATATATATATATATATATAACGGATAGCATATTAAGACCATGGTTTTTATGAAAAGTTTATGTATATATTTTTCTTTTAAAGCAAAAATCTACTTCATAAAAAGGAGAACAACAAAATGAAACCATAATGGATCATAACAACGTGACAGGCTGATGAGCTGATCATAATGCAAACATTTAGTAGGTTTGATATAGATATAAAATATGTTTATAGGTAAGCATGCACTCATACAGACCTTAGCACTATAGTTTATGTAATCTAGTTTATCACATTTAAATGTCATTTTTGTCATGACTAGATGCTACGATGAAACATGCCAATATAGTCTATGCCTATTATGAAATATTTCATGTGTTTATATTGGTTATTGTTTATAGCTACACCCATACTTGCAAACATACACATGTGAAGGCAGAAAGACAGACTTGACTAATGAGGACTTGGCTAAAGACAGACAAAATGTGGCTAATGATCTGAAAAGGTTATTGACTCATTCATATTTTGAAGTCATTTTAAAATCATGTCATGGTTTATTACAGTGTAATTAATCTGAATGTATGCTGCCCTTTTTGTCATGTCTGGGTGCCTTAAATAGGTGTTTCCCTATTGAAAACAATCTTGTTGCTTATATATAGTGAAATATGCATTATTTTAAACATAGGACTATTGTTTTTTTCTAATATTGTATGTCTTTTTGCAACTCATTGCATACATTTTTTAATAAGAATTCATGAAGTAATTCATGAGAATTACAAAGTGTAGCATAGCACATCCATTTGTTTTGAGATGGATGTCTTTTGAGAGACGGCTGTACATGAAAGGTGGAATCAAGCAAAAGAGGCTGCACATTCAGAAACTCTCAGCATATGCTGTATATAGGGCCTTCAGCTCAGTTTCTCCATCGGCATGAATGCACGTGTTTAAATAGCATCTATATTCAGCTGTTCTGACCAGATGCACAGTTTCTCTGCCTCATCCTCCCATTCAGACTGAGATGAGCTGTCGTCATTGTCTTCAGTCTCCACCGAGGGTAAAACTATGATGTCCCATTTCTCCAACCCTTTCTCTTTCTTCATGCCATGTTCATCATCTGACACCTGAAATTGGAGAGTTTGGTTAACTCAAATTAATTAAAATCAAATAAATGATTTCATTTTCAACAGCATCTGCATTTACAATAAATACTATTTCTGTTTTTTACTTAAAAAATCTGTATTTCTTTAACACATTACATGCTGTTCTTTGTAATTATGAAATTATTTTTTTATTTAAAGTTAAGATTGCCCTTTTTTCTTCGATCATGACATACATCACCTTGAAATGGACCTGAAATTAGAAAAAAATGTAAGTCGGTGCATGATTTCGTACTTTGGAAACCGATTGGATTGTCGAAAGATGGGTGTTGCTGACAAAATGGAGGAAAATTGATGAATGGACGAATTCAGAACAGAAACTAAACACACATATAGCCCCACCCTAAAGGACAGATAGCCCCACCCTAAAGAACTGATAGCTCCACCCTAAATGACTGATAGCCCCACCCTAAAGGACAGATACAGATAGCCCCACTCTAAAGGACTGATAGGCTTAACCTAAAGGACAGATACTGTAGCCCCACCTTAAACGACTGATAGCTCTACTCTAAAGGACTTATACTCCCTTCCTAAATGACTGATAACCCCGCTCTAAATGACCAATAGCCCTGCCCTAAATGACTGATAGCCCCACCCTAAAGGACTAGACCCACCCTAAAGAACTAATAGGCCCACCCTAGAGGATTAGCCCCACCCTAAAAAAAACTGATAGCCCCACCCTAAAGGACTGATAGCTCCACCATAAATGACTTAAAGCCCCATCTTAAAGAACTGAAAGCTTCGCCCTAAAGGACTGATAGCCCCACCCTAAAGGAATGATAGCCCTACCCTAAATGACTGATAGCACCGTCCTAAAGGACTGATAGCCCCACCCAAAAGGAATGATAGCCCCGTCCTAAAGGACTGATAGCCCCACCCAAAAGGAATGATAGCCCCGTCCTAAAGGACTGATAGCTCCACCATAAATTATTGATGGCCCCACCCTAAATGACTGATAGCTCCGCCCAAAAGGACTGATAGCCCCACCCTAAATGACTGATAGCTCCGCCCAAAAGGACTGATAGCTCCACCCAAAAGGACTGATAGCTCCGCCCTAAATTACTAATAGCTCCACCCTAAAGGACTGATAGCTCCGCCCTAAAGAACTGATAACTCCACCATAAATGACTGATGGCTCCGCCCAAAAGGACTGATAGCTCCACCCAAAAGAGCTAATAGTTCCGCCCTAAATGACTGATAGCTCCGCCCAAAAGGACTGATAGCTCCACCCAAAATGACTGATAGCCCCACCCAAAAGGACTGATAGCTCCGCCCTAAATGACGGATAGCTCCGCCCAAAAGGACTGATAGCTCCGCCCTAAAGGACTGATAACTCCACCATAAATGACTGATAGCTCCACCCAAAAGAGCTGATAGCTCTGCTCTAAATGATTGATAGCTCTGCCCAAAAGGACTGATAGCTCCGTCCTAAATGATTGATGAAAGCTCCACCCTAAAGGACTAATAGCTGCGCCCTAAAGGACTGATAGCTCCACCCTAAAGGACTGATAGCTCCGCCCTAAAGGACTGATAACTCCCCCTCAAAATACTTATAGCCCTGCCCTAAAAAAATGATAGGTCCACCCTAAATGACTGATAGCTCCGCCCTAAAGGACTGATAGTCCCGCCCTAAATAACTGAAAACCCTAGCCTAAATGACTGATAGCTCCGACCTAAAGGACTCATAGCTCCGCCCTAAATGACTGATAGCTCCGACCTAAAGGACTCATAGCTCCGCCCTAAAGGACTGATAGCTCCGACCTAAAGGACTCATAGCGCCGCCCTAAATGACTGATAGCTCCGCACTAAATTACAAATGTCTGAAATAACATCTGAACAATAGAGGAGCTGTGGGAACCGCAGTATAAGCAGAATAAATGAATATGTGCATTATTTCACTAATGATTCTACCAAAAATCTTCAATTATTCTTTACATATTTAGATATTTTACACAAATGCAAAAAAAATATTATTTTATTTATTTATAAATGGCACCTTTCTAGACATCCAAAGGTTGCCTTACAACAAACAGTTAATAAAACAATCAATAAAACATAATAAATCCCATCTTAAAGGCATAATAGAAATCAAAACGTACTCTCTTGGTCTCCTTCAGGCCGTAGAGGCGTCTCTTGCGGGCTGCAGTGTTTTTAGCACGTCTTGAGCATCGTGAGGAAGTCTGAGAGCTTCTGTGGCGTAAGAAGGACACATCAGAATAATGTCGAACACAAGTTTAAAGACTTCTGGGTAACTGAATTTGAGAAATACTGTACTTTAATTGAACATTTGGTTTGTTTTTGAGGGATAAGATTTGAAACTACTCAAGCCAAATGTATTTCTATAAGGATTTATACAATAAAGCTTGTTTTAAAGCAGCTTCACAGTAATAAATGGGAATAAATCAGGATGCACTGATGGAAACTTCATCGGAATGAGACAAAATCAAGCTTTAAAAGACGGTGTCATTATTCAGCCCCACAAAAAGTATGTATAAATTAAAAATAATAATTAAAAAAAATCAACAAATTAAATAAAAATATATATTGATAAACAAATAGAATAAATTAGGCTTAATAGCATTTACATACTGCAACTCTCTGATGACTTGAAGTGCTTTTTCTATCCTCATTTATAAGTCACTTTGGATAAAAGCGTCTGCTAAATAAGTAAATGTAAATTTCGTTACTATTACTATTAGTTAGGTAACACTTTACAACAAGGTAGCGTCGGTTAACATTAGTTAATGTATTTACTAACATGAACAAATAATGAACAATACATTTACTACAGTATTTGTTCATGTTATTCATTCATTTTCTTTTCAGCTTAGTCCCTTCATCAATCTGGGGTCGCCACAGCAGAATGAACCGCCAACTTATCCAGCATATTCTTCTCACGGAGCGGATGCCCTTCCAGCTGCAACCCATTTCTGGGAAACACCCATACACTCTCATTCACACACATACTCTATGGACAATTTAGCTTACCCAATTCACCTGTACTGCTTGTCTTTGGACTTGTGGGGGAAACCGAAGTACCCGGAGGAAACCCACGCGAACACGGGGAGAACATGCAAACTCCACACAGAAACGCCAACTGACCCAGCCGAGGCTGGAACCAGCGACCTTCTTGCTGTGAGACGACAGCACTACCTACTGTGCCACCGCGTCACCCTTTGTTCATGTTAGTTAATGGAAATAAAGTCATTCATTGTTACTCACGATACATTACCTAATGTTAACAAGCAATGTAATCTGGATGTTCATAATGCATTAGTAAATGTTGAACTATGACTAATAAATGCTTTACAAGTATTGTTCATTATTAGTTGATTTGATTTATTTCTTTTTGAACAGAAATATCATACATAAAAATTCTTTAACAAAAAATACACTTTAGCATGGTCGAAAATGGAGCAAGATGAAGCACAAGCTTATTATTTTCCCACCCCATTACTACACACACATTAGTCTGTTACTTAAACTTATTTCTTCTTTTACTTATCTCTTCTTTTTACATGAGACATATTTTATCCTTTTGGCATCTTTGACATATTATATGCTTGATTCCATTTACACATTTCAAGGTTTCCGCTACATTCATTCTTCCGTGGCGGGCCGCCTCACCCGCCACGGCTACATTACAACGCATTTAAAACATTCAGTCGTGTTTTTTTTATAGCGGGTTATAATCGCACCAAAACATATTGAAAGGTAAGCGAATTAAACAGCGCAAACTTTTCTGTAACCGTAGTGCTGTGCGCTATTTGTTCAACCCTTTAAGGTGACATGCTGACTGACAGCTGTGTGATGCGTGAGGCCAGCAAACACGGCGTAGCTTTCAGTTAAGATGAACACGGTTTCCATATAAGTATACTTTATTGATAAAGGTCATTGGCTCTGCATACAATGACTTTATCTTGCAGGAGTTTATAGCCGTTTCACTTTACTTCAGGACCCATTAATGTCGCAAAACACACAAAAACGCACTAAATCGCACTTCAGCAGTGTTTATTTGACAGCGCACATAAAGATCTGCACTTGAGCAGAGTATATTTGAGGGCGTGCAAGACGTTTTGTGCACGAACAGAGGAAATCGGCGCGCAAGCAACGAGATTCGCATGCTCGTATTACATAAATGCGATCTCGACTTGATACTGCGTACTATTTGTCCTTAAAATAGTTGGCAGATCTGTGTAAAAAAAAAAGCCTGCCGCCACAGCTGGAAAAAATCCTAGAGGAAACACTGCATTTACATTTTATAACATAGACCCCCAAAAAAAATACATAGTACTGATACTTGAAATTGATTCAATTAAATTTTGAGATTGAGATTTTATCATACCCTTCTCATTTGATCCTTTTTCAATCACCTCTATTCATCATTATATTCCTTTAATACTATATATTTATACAACGTTTTAAATTTATTAATATCCTGACATTGTTAGAGAGATCTGTTCTAGACCATTTCATAATTTCACACCGCATACAGACATACACAAACTTTTTAACGTTGTCCTTGTTTTCAACCTCCTAAAATGTTCTTCTCTCAGATTGTATCCCCCTTGTCTTTCTTCAAAAAACTTTTGTATGCATTTCATAATTTATTCCTAGCTTTAAACATAAATTGTGCTGTTTTAAATTTAACCAAATCATTGAACTTAAGTATCTTCAATTTAAAAAAACAAAGGATCTGTATGCTCCAAATACCCCACATTTTCCATCAGTCTAATATCTTTTTCCTGTATTGTACATAAGGATCGCAAGTTAGATTTTTATGTATTCCCCCAAATTTAAACACAATGACTCATATATGGCAACATAAGTGTGTTATATAATATATACACACTTATAATAATAAATAATAACTCATATATGGCAACATAAGTGTGTTATATAATATATACACACTTATAATAATAAATAATAACTCATATATGGCAACATAAGTGATTTATTGTCCAGGATAAATCTTGCTTTATACACTATTGCTACAGTTTTTACTAATTCATATCACATGATTTATTTGCGGTTTCCAACTAATTTTATGGTCCAAAACAACACCAAGAACCTTAATTGCATATACTCTTTCTATAGACCAATTACCATGTTTGTAAACATACAGGATGCGCGCGCAGCGAGGTGGCAGAAAAAAACCAGGAGCGCTAGCATTTACAGCGAGAGAATGACATCCGATGCGGTACAGAGTTTGTTGTTGTCTTAGAAATAAGTTCTATTGATTACATATTATATATATTATTTACATAATGCTTTCAGCGTATTATAACAGCTCGTCACCCAGTGATAAGCACAGCGATTCGGCAAAATTAACGTTAAAGTGAGCAGCGTTCATCTGACTGGTCCATTTGCGGCCAAGCATCCAGCCCCAAATATACAATCGCATTGAAACTCCAAGTGATTTTACAAGAGAAGTTAAAGGCAAGTGTTTGGAATGGATGCCAACAATTGTGTTCTGTGTGGTCATGTGCAAGACATAATGTTCCATGATTACCAGATTCAAAACTATGTAGTGCTAAAAACCATCTGCCGAGCCAAAGGCAAGGAAAGAAGACGGAGCTAACGTTATACAAGGCCTGGGTCATCATCAACAAGCAAAACTACTGCATTCTGACAGCGAACTACACCTGTACGGCAGGGTATGTGAACTTACACATAGAGGTAAAGTTGGTTTTATATAGACGAATTACCAATCTACATCACACAGGACGTCAAACGGGTCCCCGGTTGCAAAAAAAGACCGGCTGCAATAGCAAACATGTCGTGTTGTGGGGTAGGATGCCAAATTCGAAAATTGAAATAAAAATAAAATAGAAAACTTAACATTTATCGTACACCACACTGCTTTACTGCCAACTGCAGACGTCTTTGGCTAAAAGGGAGCTGAATGAAGTGAGGACCTAATTAGAGATGCTCGACTCTGCAGTTCTCATGTTATTTCAGGTTAGTTTACGCTATGCTGAATCAGACACATTACTCGTTTTTGATTGCAGCAATGATTTCAGCATAAACAGTTAAACATGGTTAATTAAACTGCCGACACTGAATGCTCAGAATGAAACGTGAAAGTGTAAGTTATTAAGGTAAAGTTGGTTTTATATTCACACATTCATTCAGTGACAACTTGTGACACACTCCCTATATTGTTTACCACGGCACTTTGAGTATTCGTTCTGAAATAACCTGCAAGTGTGACGTGAAAACAACATTACCACTGTTTATTTGACTGTGAACAATGTTGTACTTTGACAGTCATTGGCTGCTAATATGATTTCGCTATTTAGAGTTTGCAAATAAAACGTTTATGAAATTATATTATTAAGGAGAAAGTCCAAATGTGTGAATATAAAACCAACTTTACCGCTATGTGTAAGTTCACATACCCTGCCGTACAAGTGTAGTTCGCTGTCAGAATGCAGATGTTCTGCTTGTTGATGATTACCCAGGCCTTATACTGTAGCTCCGTCTTTTTTTCCTTGTCTTTGGCTCGGCAGATCCTCGGTTTTTAGCACTACAGAGTTTTGAATCTGCTAATCATGGAACATTATTTCATGCACATGACCACACATAACACAATTGTTGGCATCCAAACACTTGTAGGCCTTTAACTTCTCTTGTAAAATCACTTGGAGCTTCAATGAGATTGTATATTTGGGGCTGGATGCTTGGTCATTTCGTCTTATCCAATATCTATTGGGAGGGTGCTATCGCAAATGGACCAGTCAGATGAACGCCGCTCACTTTAACGTTAATTTTGCCGAATCGCTGTGCTTATCACTGGGTGATATGCTGTTATAATACGCTGAAAGCATTATGTAAATAATATATATAATATGTAATCAATATAACTTATCTCTAATATGTCATTCCCTCACTGTAAATGCTAGCGCTCCCGGTTTTTTTCTGCCACCTCCCTGCGCGCACATCCTGAATGTTTACAAGCATGGTAATTCATCTATTCGCACATTCAGACTTTCTCCTTAATAATATAATTTGATAAAAGTATTATTTGCAAACTCTAAATAGTGAAATCATATTAGCAGCCAAAGACTATCAAAGTACAACATTGTTCACAGTCAAATAAACAGTGTTAATGTTGTTTTGAAGTCACACTTGCAGGTTATTTCAGAGCGAATACTCAAAGTGCCGTGGTAAACAATATAGGGAGTGTGTCACAAGTTGTCACTGAATGAATGTGTGAATATAAAACCAACTTTACCTTAATAACCTACACTTTCACGTTTCATTCTAAGCATTCAGTGTCGGCAGTTTAATTAACCACATGTCGAATTTGGCGTCCTACCGCAAAACACGACATGTTTACTATTGCCACCGGTCTCTTTTTGCAACCAGGGACCCGTGAGACGTCATGTGTGACGTAGGTTGGTAATTCGTCTATAACTTCATTATCCATTTTTTAATCTATATTATGACTACTTTTTAATTTCCCAAATAACATAACCTTTGTTTTACTTATATTTAATGACAATTTATGTCAAAATAAATTGTCAAGTTCAAGTTAATAAATGCATTACCTAACATTATAAAGTGTGACCATTATGTATTTACCATTTAAAACATAAGATCAAAACAATAAACACATTCATTTCAGCATATTGAGAGTATACAAATATGAAAACGAATACATCAACAGATTCAGATAGATAATGAAATACCTGTGTGAGAGCTGCTGTCCGGCAAAATGAGATTGATTCAGTCCTTCTGCACTAAAACCTCTTATTCCTGGTTTTATTCTCTTTCTGAGAGCGACGTCCCTGGACAAAACCTTCAGAGACAGAAACCGCCATCCGTTTTCCCTTCCACCCAAACATGCAGGAAGCTCATCCAGATGACTGTTATACTGAACGGCAGAATACAAGTAAATAAGAAAGTCAATTTTATTTTTATAGCACATTTATCAGAGCAAAACTGGTCAAAGTGCTGATCATACTGAACATAAGAGGAATAAAACCAATAGTGGTTATTCTTCCTGAGGTCCAACTAATAAAATGACAAATTTACATCATTATCAATACAAAAAAAACTACACTAAATTAAAACAGCTGCAACAAATGGCAAAACCAAAAAATGTACACTAAACTATAACAATATACACCAAACACCACAACCAAATTTACATTAAAACATAATTTTAGAAACAATACAATAAAACATATCATTTGACGATTGTTTAAAGCATCAAAAGTAGACAAAAAACTGAGACAAAAAACATGAAAATACACACAACAATTAAAAAGCTTGGGAGTAAAAAAATATGTTTTCTACCCAACACAAATGCATGTGTAACCCGCCAGTCCTACACCACCCAACCTGCTCTGAGCTGGGACTGAACCGGTGATTCTTTGCATGGGAGTCGGTTGCTCTTAGTGCGTACTCACACTATGTACAATTGCCCTGAACCGGGCCAAAGCACGCTTATCCCCCCTCCTGTCTCCCCCGACGGCCCGCACTCACATTACATTCGGGCCTGAGCTTGCTTACGTCATCAATGATGCGCTGTTCAGTAAGCGCTCTCGCTCAGCACAGTGGAGATTTCTTTAGTTATATCGTTTAAGTCGTTTGATATGCGGTGACACGCAGTCAAATATTTCGCTGAACAGTTCAGCCACTTTTGACGCTCATAAACAATCATAAAGTCCTCGTGCTGCAGGAATTAGGAGGTTTGCTGAAGGCGCAGCTGTTGTGCAGTGAGGGGTTTGCGTCTTTAATAAACTACGGCAGTTTGCGTTCATTGAACAGCACGAATGATTAATTAATCCATATCAAACCGTCCTTAAAAGTCACGTCTTGCTTTCAGTTTCGGGGCCCAAGTGAACCGCGCTCTGGCACACCTCTTCCAAACGGGCCAGGGCCGGCCAAGTGAATCATGCCTGAGCCCAAATCAGAGCACTCCCACTCCCATAGCATAGTGTGAGTACGCCCTAACAAGGAGGCTAAAGACCATGGCCTCTAGCGCATACCTGCCAACACTCCCGTTTTTCCCGGGAGTCTCCCGTATTTCAGACCCGTCTCCCGTATTGTTCTATCTCCCGGTAAACTCCCGGAATTCCCCCGCCCCCCAGCATTTTGGTACAGTCCGGGCTGAAACTTGGTGCTTGTGCTCTTCCGGTCGCGCGCTACAGTTGTTCGCGCGCTCCCATCTCCCCAAACCTCTCACCCCTCCCGCTCCCCGCTCTTCAGTTTGCGCCAATGTTGCCAACTTAGCGACAAATTTTCAAAAAAGCGACTAGCGACAAATCTAGCGACTTTTTTTTTTGTGTTACTGGCGATTTTTATAGACTGTTGTTTGTCCATTAATGTACCGTCCCTACTCTTCTCAACGAGCTGTGGGTGATGCGGCCGGCCCCTCCCCTGCAGCCTGAGAGCAGAGCACCTTTCTGCGTACCAACGGAAAATGATTTAGAACAGGTGGCAGTGTGTAGGTTTTTTCCTTGTACAGTCAACCCGATCTGCTTCTCCTTTATTTTAACAATTTGACCGTTTATTCTTGTACACAATCAGAGATGTTTTAAGTGAGAGTTTCAGAACTTGTCTGAGTTTATTACTGAGCGATTACTGCTAATTCCCTACTCATCTATAATGATATACTGCATTCAAACAGCAATAAATTTAGTTAAATTGACAAGCTTACATAAAGCGTAGTGCGAATATAAAATACCCCATTTATTTACCATAGGCTGTTAAACAAACAGAAATGGTAGAACGCGATGACGTCAGTAGGGGTACAAAAATAGAAGTAGGATTAGGCCTAAAAGTCGGTGTGCATATAGCCCATTAGAATCAGAATCAGGAAGAGCTTTATTGCCAAGTGTGCTTGCACACACAAAAAATTTGTCTTAGTGTTAGGAGCTTCCAGTACAGAGAGTAAAAAAAAATACAAAATACTGCAACAAACTACGGATATAGAGCAGACATAGAAAAATAAGAACATGAATAAATAGCAACAGTAGCATTTTACAAATAAGAGAATAATAATAATTTTACTGTACACAGAGTGCAATGAGCATATAAGGTAATTAAAAGTGGTTCAAGTGGGAAATGGTTTTTGGGAAATTGGAATTTTTAAAAAATTGAAACAAAAAATAACATTCGCTACTAAATCTGAAAAATAATACTGTAGCAACATACTAAAAACCAACAAAAGAGAAAGAAAAACTAATTATACTTTTTTTAAAAATCAAATAAGCTAAAAAAAATCAAATTAAAACAGCTAATATCAAAATAAATAAATATTTTACATATTATTTGCACAACAGTTAATGCATTTCTC
This sequence comes from Danio kyathit, assembly GCA_903798195.1. Classification (NCBI taxonomy): domain Eukaryota; kingdom Metazoa; phylum Chordata; class Actinopteri; order Cypriniformes; family Danionidae; genus Danio; species Danio kyathit. Next base: position 5,077,019 of record LR812523.1, on the reverse strand, counting down.
AAAACAATTAGTACACACTGCAAACCCTAGATGATAACCTGTAAAAGCGTGTCACTTGCTCAAAATGGAGAGCTCATTCCTCAAAAGCAAGTATTGATGCCAATGAAAGTGTCAAGGTCATCAAGATGAAAAGTCCTGCCACAATTGTTTATGAAAAAGATAGTCAAATGGCTTTGTCGTGTTTTCATTATGACACTTTACTCTGTTAATGTTTTCCAATGCAATAAAGTCAGATTTTGGTGACACTTCCTGAAAATGCTCAAGACAGCACTATATACTATTAGCACAGCCATTTGAAAACTACAGTAAAGTTAGACGTCACTGCATTAGTGAGGTATCTGAGTACAAGACACTGAATATGTGTGTTTCACATTGCATTTGCTCTTTGCAATTCTAATTTATTCACAGCATTGTGCAAAAGAATAAACACACCCTTATTTACAACAAACATAAACTTCCTTTGGGCAGAGCTGTGCACAACTGTGAACAATACTGCAGTACATATTGGAACTGAACCTACAACATACACAGCTCTGTAAATCATTCATCAAATTGATCAATTTAGACGACATTTTCAGAAAAAAAAATTACATTTTTGACAACTAGTTCAACATTTTTGTATGTAATGACTCCAGTAATGAAATGAGGACTATTAGTTTGATATGGAATGACTATTCAGCAGACACAAGTTTAGTTCATTTTGACTGACATGACATAAGCAAATGATAATGTTATAAACAGCAGAGAGATGTATGAAAGCAATTGATGCATGTCCAAAAGCATTTGCAATTTGTTGGAAGGAATGAGAAACTGCTACTATGATGTGCACAAATGACTAATTGTTTTGAGAAATGCATGATCTGTTGTGCAAATGTAAATAGTGTTGTGAGAAATGCACCAAAGCCACTGAGAAAAACTGTAATAAAAACTAGTTTAATAATAATTTAATAATTTCTCAATGATGCTAAAACGACAGAGCACCAGCTTTCCTGACCTGACCGGAGGTAGCAAGGAGTTTTTCCCCAGACAAATAGTGTCTTCCTCCTCCAGTGTGAAAAATCTTGAACACAAGCAAAGGTGGAAACCGAGGACCAGCAAATCTGACGAGAAAATCAAAGTATACAGATTAAATTGAGAAATATTTAATGGAATAATATATTTGACAGAGTGGGTTAATTTCTGCACCAAACTTTAAATCAGAATGAAACAGTAATCATGATGGTCTTTAAATGCCATATGTCTATGTGAAATGACTTTTAAAATAAAAAGAATTGTGGGCGGGGCTTGAATTTGTCCCTGGTTGTGATTGGATGGGTGTGGTTTGACATCTCATGTGATTGACAGGTTGACCCCACCCTGTCGACAATCAGAGATGTTGCTAAAGAGGGAGAAATTATTTTGACAATTTATCTGTGATGCATGTTCCCTGTATTAATTATACGCTGCTTAATTGTTGTGTGAAGAACATCCACCTGAATCTGAGTTTGCACTTCAGACTGGGGTCTTTCAGGAGTTCGGCTTCTTTAGGACTGAGCTGACGCAGAACTGCTGATGCCAGACACTGTTCCTAAAAGACACACACACACACACACACCACTAAAATTACTGCAGGAAAAGTGCTGACAGGAATGTAATGGGGAAAAATCAATTTCATATCTAATAAATGTCTTGTTCTTCTGTAAAAAGGTCTGAGTAACTGGTGGGCAGATTAAGTCATGTTTACACTGTAAAAATAGCAAAAGTTAACATGTTTAGGTGCATATTTACTGCATTTTAAATAAAATCAGGAATTATTTGTTTTTTTCAATACTTTAAATAACTATATACACTCACCGGCCACTTTATTAGGTACACCTGTCACTGCATATTAACGCAAATTTCTTATCAGCCAATCACATGGCAGCAACTCAATGCATTTAGGCATGAAGACATGATCAAGACGATCTGCTGCAGTTCAAAGCGAGCATCAGAATGGGGAAGAAAGGGGATTTAAGTGACTTTAAACGTGGCATGGTTATTGGTGCCAGACGGGCTGGTCTGAGTTTTTCAGAAACTGCTGATCTACTGGGATTTTCACGCACAACCATCTCTAGGGTTTACAGAGAATGGTCTGAAAAAGAGAAAATATCCAGTGAGCGGCAGTTCTGTCTGCACAAATGCCTTGTTGATGCCAGAGGTCAGAGGAGAATGGCCAGACTGGTTCCAGCTGATAGAAAGGCAACAGTAACTCAAATAACCATGGTCTGCAGAAGAGCATCTCTGAACACACAACACGTCCAACCTTGAGGCAGATGGGCAGAAGACCACACTGGGTGCCACTCCTGTCAGCTAAGAACAGGAAACTGAGGCTAAAATTCACACAGACTCACCAATATTGGACAATAGAAGATTGGAGAAACGTTGCCTGGTCTGATGAGTCTCCATTTCTGCTGCAACATTCAGATGGTCGGGTCAGAATTTGGCATCAACAACATGAAAGCATGGATCCATCCTGCCTTGTATCAACGGTTCAGGCTGGTGGTGGTGGTGTAATGGTGTGGGGGATATTTTCTTAGCACACTTTGGGATCATTAGTACCAACTGAGCACTGTGTCAACGCCACAGCCTACCTGAGTATTGCTGCTGACCATGTCCATCCCTTTATGACCACAGTGTACTCATCTTCTGATGGCTACTTCCAGCAGGATAACGCACCATGTCTTAAAGCGCAAATCATCTCAGACTGGCTTCTTAAACATGACAATGAGTTCACTGTACTCAAATGGCCTCCACAGTCACCAGAGCTCAATCCAATAGAGCACCTTTGGGATGTGGTGGAACGGGTGATTCACATCATGGATGTGCAGCCGACAAATCTGCACCAACTGTGTGATGCTATCATGTCAATATGGAGCAAAATCTCTAGATAGATAGATAGATTAGATAGATAGATAGATAGATAGATAGATAGATAGATAGATAGATAGATAGAGTTTTTATCAAAATAAATATTTAAATAAATGCTGTTTAACCTTAAAATATACAAAAATATTTGTGAATATATATGCTGACGAAAGAAAATATACTGCCAGTCTTACAGTAGCCTATATTTAGAATAAATGTAATTGCATTTAATGAGGAATTATGTGTATACTGTTTATTAAATGCACAATAAATTAAGATTTTGATTTTATTATCATCACAAGAATATATCATTGAAATTTTTCCACAATTATTTTGGTTCATTAGTCATTTTCAGTTAGCAAATAATAAAAAATACTATTAAAAAATGTCATATTGCTGATGGTTGTGAACTTACAGCTGACCGTACAGTATTCATCAGGAGTTTGAAGAGTCGCCTGTCTCTGAATGATCTCCAACACGCCTGTATTTTTCTGGCACAATCCTCATAACTCTGCATTCTGAATCACAAAGAACAATTTAGCATATTAGCAATGTATTATCAAAACATTTGCAACTTTATAAAGTGTCAAACGCCACTGAGCTCCTCAATAACAATCGCCTACTTCCGCTGACTGACAAAACAAAACCAGTTGACTCTTGTGGTTGCTAAGAAACCAACGAAAGGGTTAAAAACAAAAGAGAGAGTGATACAAATCCATTTATTTCCACTATGAAAGCTTTCCTCGTCACGATTGGAAGCAAATATTATTCAAAATAAATACAGACGTAAATAATGCATGGATTAAAGAAAATAAATAAACGGCGCGAAAAGAAGATGGCGCCAAAACACCGCGAATGTCACTTTACTTGAGACTATTAAAAATGGATTAAACGGATTTGATGTATTTAATAATTACATATATATTTTGAATATTTATATACTGACGAAACAGGCCACAAACATTAGCCGAGTACAAGCTTGATAGCAAATAAACAGGCATAGCTATTTCTCATTAATTTGCTTGTTATTTAACTACTCTTGCAGGACCATTAAAACACACACACACACACACACACACACACACACACACACACACACACACACACACACACACACACACACACACACACACACACACACACACACACATATTTATTTTAACAATAATAATGATAATAGTATTATATAATATTTTATATTGGACAGCATGGATAGCACTCTCGCCTCACAGCAAGAAGGTTGCTGGTTAATTGCACAATAAATTACCCATTAATTATAGTAATGTAAAAACAGTAATTATTCATATTATTTATTAAATTACCCATTAATTATAGTTTATTAACGTCTACCCCGACCCTAAACCTTAACCCAACCCTCACAGTAATGTAAAAACAGTAATTATACAGAGTATTATTCATATTATTTATTAAATTACCCATTATAGATTATTAACATCTACCCTGACCCAACCCTAAACCCAACCCTCACAGTAATAGTAATTATACAGAGTATTATTCATATTATTTATTAAATTACCCATTAATTATAGATTATTAACATCTACCCTGACCCAACCCTAAACCCAACCCTCACAGTAATAGTAATTATACAGAGTATTATTCATATTATTTATTAAATTACCCATTAACTATAGTTTATTAACATCTACCCTGACCCAACCCTAAACCCAACCCTCACAGTAATGTAAAACAGTAATTATACAGAGTATTATTCATATTATTTAATAAATTACCCATTAATTATAGTTTATTAACATCTACTCTGACCCAACCCTAAACCCAACCCTCACAGTAATAGTAATTATACAGAGTATTATTCATATTATTTATTAAATTACCCATTAATTATAGTTTATTAACATCTACCCCGACCCAACCCTAAACCCAACCCTCACAGTGATGTAAAAACAGTAATTATACAGAGTATTATTCATATTATTTATTAAATTACCCATTAATTATAGTTTATTAACATCTACCCTGACCCAACCCTAAACCCAACCCTCACAGTAATGTAAAACAGTAATTATACAGAGTATTATTCATATTATTTATTAAATTACCCATTAATTACAGTTTATTAACATCTACCCCGACCCAACCCTAAACCCAACCCTCACAGTAATGTAAAACAGTAATTATAAAGAGTATTATTCATATTATTTATTAAATTACCCATTAATTATAGATTATTAACATCTACCCTGACCCAACCCTAAACCCAACCCTCACAGTAATGTAAAAACAGTAATTATACAGAGTATTATTCATTCATTCATTCATTCATTTTCTTGTCGGCTTTGTCCCTTGCGGGGTCGCCACAGCGGAATGAGCCGCCAACTTATCCAGCACGATTTTTACGCAGCGGATGCCCTTCCAGCCGCAACCCATCTCTGGGAACTTCCACACACACATTCACACTCATACACTATGGACAATTTAGCTTACCCAATTCACCTGTACTGCATGTCTTTGGACTGTGGGGGAAACCGGAGCACCCGGAGGAAACCCACGCAAACCCAGGGAGAACATGCAAACTCCACACAGAAACGCCAACTGACCCAGCCCAGCCGAGGTTCGAACCTGCGACCCAGCGACGTTCTTGCTGTGAGACAACAGCACTACCTACTGCGCCACTGCGTTGCCAGTATTAATCATATCATTTATTAAATTACCCATTAATTATAGATTATTAACGTCTACCCCGACCCCAACCCTAAACCCAACCCTCACAGTAATGTAAAAACAGTAATTATACAGAGTATTATTCATATTATTTATTAAATTACCCATTAATTATAGTTTATTAACATCTACACTGACCCAACCCTAAACCCAACCCTCACAGTAATGTAAAACAGTAATTATACAGAGTATTATTCATATTATTTATTAAATTACCCATTAATTATAGTTTATTAACATCTACCCTGACCCAACCCTAAACCCAACCCTCACAGTAATGTAAAACAGTAATTATACAGAGTATTATTCATATTATTTATTAAATTACCCATTAATTACAGTTTATTAACATCTACCCCGACCCCAACCCTAAACCCAACCCTCACAGTAATGTAAAACAGTAATTATACAGAGTATTATTCATATTATTTATTAAATTACCCATTAATTATAGTTTATTAACATTTACCCTGACCCAACCCTAAACCCAACCCTCACAGTAATGTAAAACAGTAATTATACAGAGTATTATTCATATTATTTATTAAATTACCCATTAATTACAGTTTATTAACATCTACCCCGACCCCAACCCTAAACCCAACCCTCACAGTAATGTAAAAACAGTAATTATACAGAGTATTATTCATATTATTTATTAAATTACCCATTAATTATAGTTTATTAACGTTTACCCTGACCCAACCCTAAACCCAACCCTCACAGTAATGTAAAACAGTAATTATACAGAGTATTATTCATATTATTTATTAAATTACCCATTAATTATAGTTTATTAACGTTTACCCTGACCCAACCCTAAACCCAACCCTCACAGTAATGTAAAACAGTAATTATACAGAGTATTATTCATATTATTTAATAAATTACCCAATAATTATAGTTTATAAACATCTACCCCGACCCAACCCTAAACCCAACCCTCACAGTAATGTAAAAATAATAATTGTTGTTATACAGTGTCTCATAAATGATGCTGTATTGATGTGCGTATCCACCGCTGTATCCTTTCTAGACTTTACCATAGATGAACTGTAGGTGGCGCATGCGCATTACCGTCTGACCGCAGCCACTCAGAAGCGTAGAAGAAGAATCCTGAAGGCTGAAGAAAATGTACAAGGTGAGAAATGCAAACTTCAGCAGAGTCGCAGAGTTTTCCTTCTTCACCGCAGTCCTGCTAAAACACACACAATGATCACAATCGCGCTAAATTCAGCCTTAAATACATACCTACAACCACTTTAGTTGATTCCGTTATAAAGCGGAGCGTTTATTTTAGAGCAGGAAACACAAGGACACTGCAGAAGATATTAAATTACATTAAATATGTTACGTGTTTGTTTTAAAATATGATGCTGTGTAATATTTCAGACGTTTGTAAGTGTATAGAGTGGGTTCATTGTATATAAAAAGCGAAAATTAATTAGCGCGGTTTTATTTAATGCGATTATTGTACCGGCAGTTATTGTTAAACTCTGTTTTGGCTTTATTGCCTGTGCCAGTGCCTATAATAGAGATATAAGATTGATTTAAAGTTCATAAATATACTGTTATTGTAACGTTATAGTGTTTAATATTCAAATTAATCCACATTTTGAGAATTGTTGAGTGGGTGCACGTCCGCGCTCAGGTGCGTTTTCAAAACTGGCCTCTAGATGGCAACAAAACACCGATAAATCCCAAAGACACTATTTAAATGTATTTAAATGAACACTCAGTTATTTATTTTACATATAAATTCGTTAAAGATGTTAAATTATTCTATGAAGTTTATACATAGCTTTTTTTTATCTCAGGGATTGCTTGGAAAAACATTTTTGATCCAAAAACGAAAATGAAAAGTGAAGTTATATAATTCTATGAGCACATTTGTTTTTGTTAATTGATGTTATGCTAAAATATAAGATAAATGCAAGATAAAAGACTTTAAATTTAAGTGAATTGTTAAATTTTATTGACCCATTTAAGTTTTTTTATGTGTGTCTGTGTATTTCTTAGGAAGGTGTTTGATTGGACATTAATCTAAAATAACCATGATAATAATAGCTTAAAAAAATTATATATATATATATATATATATATATATATATATATATATATATATATATATATATATATATATATATATATATATATATATATTTATATATATACAGAGATGTATAAAGTACTAGAGACCCAGACAAGTGCTCTATCAAAAAAGTGACTTGAGTAGAAGTTGAAGTGCTCTTTAAGCACAATACTTAAGTGGAAGTACTAAAGTATTCAACATTTTTTGTACTTAAGTATTGCAAGTAGTTTATTCTAAAATTTACTACTCAAGTACTGAAAGTAAAAGTACAACTATTGCGTTATGTAGTTATTTTTAAAAAAGCAGTCAAAAGACATATTGTTTTGTTTATTTTAAATATCTTTTTTGGGGCACAGGACTTAGCAGAACAAAAAGAACCATGGTTTACGATTTATAATATAAATAAATAAATAAATAAATATGTATATGATGGGTCAAAAACCCCATTCAGCGTGAGAGCCTTTATGATAGACAGTTAACTTTATGTGAACATTGCAGCATGATATGAACCGCGGGGTAGCTAACGGTAGTTAACTTATCTAGCTCTTATGGATAGCTCAAACTGCTGTTTTGTGTATTATATTATCTTTAACTTGACATGTTTCTTCAAATCCGACGGTAGAGTATGCACTTCATTCTATATGAACTGTCTTTCACTCCGACAAATGCAAACATTGGCTCTAAATAGGGTCACGGGTGGTCTTTTTCCTCATCGCCACGAACAGTTGAAAGTGAAGGAGTTGAAGGTGGAATTTCTGGGTTTTCCATGTCTAAAACAAACTAAAGTGCTCTCAATGCAGGCAGGCAGCACTGTCTTCTTTGATCGTCTAAACAATGAATGATTGATTCGTAACATTTTTATAATTGAACGAGTAACTATGCAACACATAAAAAAATCTACTGGAGTAAAAGTATTAAGCTCATCGAAAATATGTACTGAAGTAAAAGTAGAAGTAGGAGAAAAAAACAATACTCCAGTAGAGTACAGATACAACCTTTTAGTACTTAAGTACAGTAGTGAAGTAGTTCTACTTCGTTACTATACATCTCTGTATATATATATATATGAAGAGTTCAGATGCAAAAGCCGCTAAACCGCCAAAAAATGAGATGATGACATTGAGTGAATGCTTTAGGCACGTAGTACACCACCAACAAATAGATTTGCTTCTAATCATCCAAATCGCAGCGTCAGCGCATTCAGAAATAACAGTTTGTTGGCAAAAGCCGCTAAACACCACTTGCCTTTGACAGCAAAAGCCGCTATATCCTGAGAACCAATCAGAAGCGGCAAATCGAATCATGTTTTCAATGTAGCAGCGCACTGATACGCCGGCTTTATGAGGAGAGTTTTATTCTGATTTCGATTAAGATTTTAAAAGACGGAGTTTGATGAACTGGATGAGGCTGTCCGACTGTCAGTGAATGGCAAATGAAAACGTCTCTTACCTCAAAACTCTGTGCATTATAAGAAAAGAAAACACACTGTACAGTCGGAAGTGTAGCATGCATTCATAACGTTTGTTTGCGCAGCTACGCTACTTTGAATGAGTCCGATTTACATTACATTAAACGGCAACTGCGTTTCACGTGGATGCTATAAGGATAAACAAGAGACCAGGGCTGCGTCCGAAACTGCATACTTCCATACTATACAGTACGCTAAAATCAGTATGCGAGCCGAGTAGTATGTCCGAATTCATAGAATTCGAAAATCAGTATGTGAGAAGTACCCGGATGACTTACTACTTCCGGCGAGATTCTGAAGTGCGCTTCCCATACACGCTGCGCTATCCCATGATGCTCCGCGAGAGAATTCATGAATGGGAGTGAATCGACGCAACTGACGCAGGTAGGTCACGTGACCATGACAAAATGGCGGATGTAGTATGTCCGAATTCCATTCATACTTCTTATATTCATACTGTATAGAACGTACAAGTAGTACGTTTAAATTCAAATGCAGTACCTACTGAGTAGTAGGCGGTTTCGGATGCTGCCCAAGGCGTTAGTTGCATTGATTGCGTCATAAATTCTCTCGCGGAGCATCATGGGATAGCGCAGTGTGCATGGGATGCGCACTTCAGAATCTCGCCGGAAGTAGTAAGTCATCCGGATACTTCTCGCATACTGATTTTCGAATTCTAGGAATTCGGACGTACTACTCGGCTCGCATACTGATTTTAGCATACTGTATAGTATGGAAGTATGCGGTTGTGGACGCAGCCCAAGACCTTAAGTATGTTGAGAATGATGAATGAAAGCTTCTAAAATTGTCTGAGAGGCGTCCCCTTTTTGCTAAGTAGGCCTACCTTGTGTTTTATTTGCTAATTTAAGCTATTTTTTAAAAAGATGAATATAATGTACAAAACTAAACATTATTTATATTGCTTCATATTATCTATACATCTGATAAGCTTTTTATCTTAATGGACAATGCACAGATATTGATGTTTTACAATGTTGTATACTACATTATGTGAATCTAACAAGCTTAGTTTACAATGTTTGCAGTGTTTGCATTGCTCTACTTACATTAAATCTAAATCCCAAATATCAGAAATGACAACAGATTGTTAAGATTGTCAGATTTAATGTTATTGATTAATACACTTACTTGACAGATTTCATTCATTCAATTTCCTTCTGCTTTGTCCCTGGTTTATCAGGGGTTACCACAGCGGAATGAACCGCCACTTATTTGACAGATTTATGTATTTTTAATTTTAGGTGTTTTATGTTTGGTAAAATAATTTCTATTTGCATCTTTAGTTTTTTTTTTTACTAACTACACTGCCTTGCTCAATAGGTGGATTTAGAGGTTTTTGCAACAAAACAAAAAAGCAGAAGTGGATTTAGCTGGTTATGACGCAAAAGAAAATCTTCCATGTTAAAAACCAAAGAATTGTCTAAAGTGACATTTTTGAAAAAAGTAATTTTTTTTACTAGCTAATAGCCTTCTCATTACATATAAAATAAAACTTCTGAACCTAATCAGAGGAGCCTGATAGAAAATGCTCATTTACAAGAAAAGAGGTCTGATGGATTTAGAGGGTTTTGCATCTGAACTCTTCATATGTATATATACACACACACACACACACACACACACACACACACACACACACACACACACACACACACACACACACACACACACACACACACACACACCCACACACACACACACACACACACACACACACATATATATATATATACATACATACATACATACATACATACATACATACATACATACATAGCCTTGTGGCAATGTAGCTTGCCTAAATATAGCTGAAAATACCTAAATATTATCCTTACTGAAGTACTTAAACTGTTAAAAGAAACATTTACATTAAATCAGGTATTACATTTAGTATTACTTTTATATTGTGTACATACCATTGCATTATATATAATTAATTATCTTCATGATTTTAGTTTTACATATTTTAACTTTTCAGTTAAAAATTGTATTTGCTCTTGTTTTGTATACTTCAGCTTTAAGTATTGTTAATATTCTATATTATATTATCTAATATTTATTATCTTTTATTTTAGCATAACATCAGTTTACAAAAACAATTTAGCTTTTATACATGTTTTTCTGCATCATTTGCTAAAAATCTTCTGCATAATCTGTTTTTATTGTTTTCAAAATTTGATACATTTAAATTATTTCACATTTCATTTTAATGACAGTATATGCTATTCTTTTATGTTATTCTTTTTCTTCTGTGACTTTAGTTTGTTTACATTTTGTAGTTTTAACTTTAATACTTCAGCTTTAATTGTTGTTAATATAATTGTTATTATATTATTATTATTATTTTATTGCCATGACAACATTTCAGTTTGTGTTTTCATCTAATATTTATCTTTTATCTAAAATATTTAGTATTTACTTTTTAATATTTTAATTACATTTTAATACTTTCATACAATTATTTATTACAAAAACTTATTATTATTATTACTGTATTTACTTTTTCTTTGTAATTTTAAAATTATTTTTATTATTATTGTTGTTGTTATTATTATTATTGCATACTTTTTAAATTTTAATAATTTCATAAAATAATTTTTTAAAACTTATTATTTCTGTATTTAATTTTTTTTTGTAAAAATTAATACAATTATTTATTTTTATTAATGTTGATATATTACTGTTGTTATTATGATTGCATTTACTTTTTTAATTTTAATAATTGCATAATTCTTTTTAAAACTTTCATTATTATTATTATTAATATTATTATTATTTTTATAACTACATTTACTTTTTTCTTTGTAAAGTTACTAGCAATATTTTTATTATTATAATTAATATGTTGTTGTTATTATTATTACATTTACTTTTTTAATTGTAATAATTTCATAATTCTTTTTAAAACTTTCATTATTGTTATAAGATTCATTATTATTCATTATTATTATATTTTTTGCCATGACAACATTTGATCCAATATTTATCTTTTATTATAGCATAGCATCAATTAACAAAATTAATGGGGTATATGCACACAGACTTGTAATTTTTTAGCCAGGCAGCCCAATGATTTCCGGTGAACTGTCTTTCTATTACAAAATTGTCACGTTTAAAATCTGATTTCTTTAAAAATCAGCAATCTTTACTGCCTGTTGGATATACGATATGAAGTGGGTCTCAGTTCGGACAAGAAGCACTGCATTAAATTCCATTTCCACCCGCCATGTCTTTAAAATATGACAGTTTATTTTACTCCAGTGTTTTCAATGGAATTTCTGCTTTTTTTACGCTTGAACAACTAAACGAATGATTAAGTTTATTTTACTGAATGTATTGTCATTGCATTACAACATCGATGCTGTAAAAACAACGTTGTGAACATGAAAATAGTCACATTAAGCTTTCACCAGAAGTTTATCATTGGCTTTAAACTCTAGCTGTGCATAGAGCCCATTGAGGTTTTTAAACTCAACGCACCATAGGCTAACAGTGTTGTGCATCTTGTTTGTAAAGGACAGCAGAAATGGGATGTAAACAGCGTTACGTAACTGCTTCAAGCCCCCTCAACCCTTGTCCTCCACATGAACATCATCTGACCTCCAGTTTCTCCTGCATTTGTGTTGCTCACACTTAAACTCAGTGGACCTTGAATCTCCTCAAAATGACTGTATGTGTGGTTTGAGTATGCAATTCAAGTCTATTTATTTGTATAGTGCTTTTCACAATTATAATTCCAATGCAGCTTTACAAAAAGTCCACATTATTACATTACACTTTAAATCAGAAAGGTGTTAAGTTAATTATAAATAATAACAATAATTAGCTTCACTAAAAATTACATTTGCTGTTTGTTTGTTTTTTCAAACTACTTACTTAAAATGAGCCAAAACCACCATTTTGAGGGGGATAACTTAACTTAGTGCTCAATTGGTAAAAGCTTAATCCCCTTATGTTGTCCCAACACAAATCGATTTTGTGGAACCCAGCAATTTTTACAGTGTAGTTTACTTTATTTATCCCTGTAGGTAGATTTTATTTGCAGCATACATCCACAGAGACGTTTGACAATTTCACATTAAACATTTATGGCCCGTATCTACTGACTGGTACAGTACGGTACGGGTCACCTTTATCAGGCTTGCGTTTCACTGCTAAAAGGGTGCCAATGGTACTCTTTTGGTGGGCGTGGTGTACGACAGAAAGTTTCAGTCAACGTCATTTTCGCTCAAGAAAATGTCTAAAGTAAAGCTGTACGGGTCGCTCGCATATCATATGAGAATAACTTCACACAAACAGATGCTTTATACACAAATACTTGTGTATAAATGTTTATTACTAACTTTTCTATGAACATGATTTGATTATAACTGCAGATCAATGATAGTGTGAAATAGCCTACTGTAACGTCTGCAATTATGTAAAATAAATAAATAAATGCAACATATCTGAACACATACAGACCCTTACAGTCTCCGATATGTTACCAATTACAGAAAAACTACACACAGCAGACATTTAGTCCTTATTTGAGTTCAAAAACAACACGTAATAGAGCCCACAGTCAGTGCAAACCTCTCGTCTGTGTCTGCAATCTTCAGCAGCACATGTAACCTCTGTTAGAGAGTAATTCTGTCATTCCGAGTTCATAATAGTCCAAAAGGTGATGATCATAGTTAAACATGGCAGTTTGTTCAAGTTTGCTGAAAAAAGAATTTGCTCCTTTGTTTATTCGTGCGTCACTTTCGCATTTGTCAGTTTCTGACAGGATCGGGTTTCAAAAGCCCATCAATAATCAAGCGCACGTTATTATCATCAGCTCAAGAAGTTTGTTATTTCAAATACAGACGCGCGACGAGTGCAAACAAGAAAGCAAAACCGCTCACGCTTCAGACTGGCTCGTAAAAAACTACGGGGCACAGGGTAAAATCTGCTCTTCTTTTTGGTTTGTGGCTGTTCATCAAGACGACGACAAGGTTTGTTTAAGCTCGGGTTGACCATGGCTCATTATTTTATGTATATATTATTACGTGTAATGTGTATTAAAACATCCTTTGTTTTCATTCTGGCTTGTTGCGCGAGCGAATGACGTATCTCTGTAAACCAATAGCGTTCAGCTGTGCATCTTGCTTCGCCTTTTGGTACCCTTGGTACCCTTTGCAAAGGGTGACCAAAAAGTGGTACGGTATGGTTCGGTTTGGTACGCCTTTTGACAGTGGAAACGGCCATAAAAGCGTACCGAACCGTACCGTAATACTCAGTGGAAACGGGCCATTATATAAATAGATAACTTTTCAAACTAAGGTACCACTAATCGAAATAAATATGCAGTCCACTGACCACCAAGAGGAAGTATTAAAAACATAAATGCTTTAGGGATCAATTATAAATTTTACCTATTTCTTACACATCTGGGGACACAATATCATTGACCAGATGGTAACAATTTGAAGGTGTAAACTATTACTTTGGTGTACGTTCTTGTTTACTCTGAAAAAATGATTCATTGGATTTCCCAAGTTCAATTCACTTCACCTTTATTTGTATAGCGCTTTTACAATGTAGATAGTGTCAAAGCAGCTTCACATGGAAGATTATAGTGAATTGAAACAGTGTCAGTCCAGTTTTCAGTGTTTAAGTTCAGTTTAGCTCAGTTCAGTGTGGTTTAATATTCACTACTGAGAGTCCAAACACTGAAGAGCAATTCCATTGATGCGCAGCTCTACAGATCCCGAACCATGCAAGCCAGTGGCGACAGCGGCGAGGAAAAAAAAACTTCACCAATTGGCGAAAGCGAAGAATTTAAAAACCTCGAGAGAAACCAGGCTCAATTGGACACGACCATTTCTCCTATGGCCAAACGTCTTGTGCAGAGCTGCAGTCTAGGTGCTGGAGAAGCTGCACGTCAGCGAGACTCGTCTGTCCCCGGAGCGTCACAGGAATCAGTCTCATGCTCTCCACTCCTCCATGACCACCACAGCAGCTGCTCAGGATACGGCCTGGTCCAGGATTATGGAAACCTTGGGATCATCTCGTCGCTGGTCTTGGATCGCATCAGTGGCACTGCATAGTCTGAGGGCCTCGGGATGAGTACCCCCAAGTGGAAATAGAGAATAAAGAGAATAATTAGCGTAGCTGCTGTGCATAGTGTATATAAATGAGATGCGTAGAGCACATTCATGCATCATACCGCTAAGTGATGCACTGAGTGTATGCTTTGCTAAAAAGATAGGTTTTTAATCTAGTTTTGAACTGTGAACGTGTCTAAGCCTCGGACATTATCAGGAAGGCTATTCTAGAGTTTAGGAGCCATAAATGAGAAATCTCGACCTCCTTTAGTGGACTTTGCTATTCTAGGTACTACCAGAAGCCCTGAGTTTTGAGATCTTAAAGAGCGGGTTGGGTTGTAGCGAGACAGGAGGTTGGTTAGATAAACAGGAGCTCGATTATTTAAAGCTTTATAGGTAAGGAGCAATATTTTGTAATCAATACGAACCTTAACAGGCAGCCAGTGTAAAGAGGATAAAATTGGGGTGATATGATCATATTTTCTAGACCTGGTACTAAGGTTGTTTAATGGTTGCAAACAATTTATATGGGCTGAATTGTTTGCAGCCACTTACCTTAAAAAGATAGTATGTCAGTATATTAGTGTGTTATTAATGTTTTGTGCTGTCCTTGAAGTGTGTAAACATGTGTGTCTGTACGTTATTGACCTTGAAACACTGAGCCGTGTTGTTGACAGTGAGCACAGACTCTGATAAAGAGGTTATTTTTCTGTCTGACCGGTTTGTTGGCGCTCTTTTCTGATAGGCTGGAGGAGTCGCTGGAGCCTCTGGAACTCTGGGATTGTTTTCAGCCTCAGTGCTGGCGGCCTCCGCTGATGACAAACCCACAACAACACTCAGTCTAGAGGAGGTAAAGTCTAAAATCAGCTGCAGAGAAACTAACATGAGTATTAAAATGTTGAAAATCAGAGTATTAGTTTAGTTACTAGTTTTTGATCATGCTGGTTTCAGATTTAGTTCATGCAGTGAAGGATGAGAATTGCCATTGAACCAAAAATAAATGGAAAAAGTACAAATGTACACAAGCTTTTCAAAATTAAGGCATGTATTTTGTAAAGCACATTTTATACTAAATGGTAATTCAAAGTGCTTCACATGAGAAAACTGTAAAATTAAAAAAAGAATACTAAAATAATTACAAAATAAGTATAAACCTATATATTTAAAATAAAGAATAAAAATGTTTAAAATAGGTGACGCGGTGGCGCAGTGGGTAGCATGTTCACCTCAATGCAAGAAGGTTGCTGGTTCGAGCCTCGGCTGGGTCAGTTGGCTTTTCTGTGTGGAGTTTGCATGTTCTCCCCGTGTTTGCGTGGGTTTCCTTCGGGTGCTCCGGTTTCGAAAGTCCAAAGACATGCGCTATAGGCGAATTGGTTATGCTAAAATACTGACCGTAGTGTATGAGTGTGTGAATGAGTGTGTATGGATGTTTCCCAGAGACGGGTTGCGGCTGGAAGGGCATCCGCTGCGTAAAACATATGCTGGATAAACTTAATAATAAAGGGATTTATAAAGGGACTGAATGAATGAATGAAAGTTTAAAATAATTAAATATAAAAAATGTTAAACTCAAAAGATTCATTACAAGCACAAAGAACTGAATTGTCAAATGTTCAGATGCACAGATGGAGAAATAATGTCCAGGGTTCAACAGTAAGGATTTTTTTCAGATTTTTACTTGCCCTGCCAAAATTTTCACTGGCCCCACCAAAAAAAAAGACGTTAATAGCTATTATAGTCACACACAGTATTTTAAATAATGTTTCAAAGCCAAACATAATTGTAATACCTACCCACCCTTTTTATTCAGCATAACTTTTTTTTAATACAACTGACAATTTAAAAAAATTAAATTGTGGTTTAAGTAAATTTGATAGTGTGTGTGTGTATATATATGTATATATATGTATGTATGTATGTATGTATGTATATATATATATATATATACACAGTTGCAATCAGAATTATTAGCCCCCCTTTGAATTTTTTTTTTCTTTTTTAAATATTTCCCAAATGATGTTTAACAGAGCAAGGAAATTTTCACAGTATGTCTGATAATATTTTTTCTTCTGGAGAAAGTCTTATTTGTTTTATTTCGGCTAGAATAAAAGCAGTTTTTAATTTTTTAAAACCCATTTTAAGGTCAATATTATTAGCCCCTTTAAGCTCTATATATTTTCAATAGTCTACAGAACAAACCATCATTATACAATAACTTTCCTAATTACCCTAACCTGCCTATTTACCCTAATTAACCTAGTTAAGCCTTTAAATGTCACTTTAAGCTGTATAGAAGTGTCTTGAAAAATATCTAGTCAAATATTATTTACTGTCATCATGGCAAAGATAAAATAAATCAGTTATTAGAAATGAGTTATTAAAACTATTATGTTTAGAAATGTGTTGAAAATTTTTTCTCTCCGTTAAACAGAAATTGGGGAAAAAAATAAACAGGGGAGCTAATAAATCAGGGGGTTCAATAATTCTGATTGCAACTGTATATATATATATATATATATATATATATATATATATATATATATATATATATATATATATATATATATATATATATATATATATATACAGTACCAGTCAAAAGTTTGGGGTCAGTTTTATTAATTTTTTTCATGTTTTTTTTTTTAAAGAAAATTATTCAGTTAATCAAGGCGACATTTATTGAATGTAAAAATAAATGTTAAATTGTAAATATTAACATTTTTAATAACTGCTTTCTCATTGTATGTAGTTTCAATAAAAATTAAAAATTAATTTTCAAATAAAATTATTACTCCAGACATTATCACTTTTATTGCTATTACCATTAATAATATTAATAATAATAACAACAATAGTAATTAATATTAGAGTGATTTCTGAAGGAGCATGTGGCTCAAGACTGGAGTAATGAAGCTGAAAATTCATTTTTAAAATCACTGAAATAAATGATTAAATTAAATGATAAACTACTTTTGAACAGTTATTTTATAGTGCAATAACAGTTCACAATTTTACAACGTGTGCTGTATTTATGATGAAATAAATGCAGCCTTGGTGAGCAGGAGAAGCTTATTTTAACATATTTCACAATCATACTGACCCCAAACTTTTGACCAGTTGTGTATGTAATATTTTATAAGCGAAAATATAAGTGCACTTTAATTTGACACCCCACAGACATCGCCACCAAATATAAATCAGAGAGGTCAGACTTTCTCATACAGAGCCTCATTTCAGTTCGATCTATCTATTGAATTAATAAATCTATTAAAGAAACGTTGATTAGAATTATGCATTATAGGATTAAATTATACAGATAAATAACAAATGAACCGAGACTGCATCAGATCATGAGTGTTGATCTTTCTTTTGAGCTGTCAGTGCAGAAATTAACAAAACAATAAGCCTAACACAACATATTATAAGATTAAAATATGGAAGAATTATCAGATGGTACGTTAACTTCGGTCAATAGCACGGATAAACAGCACTCGGTGATATTTCAGCATGCTTTCACTTTCGCATTAGACATGAAACGCACATTTGCCGGTAGGAATGACATCTCGCCACATTCTCTCTTCATATAGCCGTATATATGGCTTTTACACAATCATAATACACTGTGATATAGCCTGGGTCATTAGTTTGTTGGATTGTTTTGTTTTCTCACTACAATCGATCCGCTCAATCGAGCAGAGACCACCACATTCAGGTGGTCTCGGAGCGATAGATATGGATCCGAGCGCGATTGCTGGACTCACATATGCCAAACAAACCGCGCTAACAGGGGAAACGAGACAGATTCCGAAACAAACGTCTATGTGTGAAAGCACCCTAGGATTGTATTTGCACGCAATTGACTTGACAGTCGCTGCCAAACTTTTGTGACCATTATGTACACTGGCCCGAGCGTCTCGCATGCTGGCCCCGGGCCATCGGACAGTCCTTATTGTCGAGCCCTGATGTCATAATGCAACAAATATTAAAGTGGGTGTCATTTTTTCTTGCTCAAGAAAATGTCTTATGTTTGATGGTTTTGAGTGTGTGTGTAGTTGTCTCTGTACAGTGCGCCGCAGCAGAGCGTCCAGCAGGGAGAGTCTGAAAGAGGACAGCTGGAGGAGAGAGTGGCTGAACTCAGACTAATGACAGAGCCATACCTCACCTGGTGTCAGGTACACACACTTTCACACATGCACTCATTCACTCACTCACTCAGTTGTGCACACACACAAACAATCAATCAATCAAACTCACACTCACTCACAATCACACGTGCACACACACACTCACATTATTGCACTCACACATGCAAACACACACACTCTGATACATTTACACAAATCGCACTCTCTCACTCACACACGCTCAGTCACACATTTGTTTGCAGACGCACTGCACAGTTGTGCAGACACTGTCTCATACACAAACTCACACATATCCTCAGACTCTTGCACTCACATACACACTCTGTCTTGTGTGTGTGTGTGTGTGTGTGTGTGTACATACACTCAGTTGCGCAGACACACTCACACACATGGTCTCTTACACACATGCACACACTCAGTCAGTCAGTCAGTCGTGCACACACACAATCAAACTCACAATCACATGTGGACACACACTTACGTTCTTGTACTCACACACTGACTCAGTCATGTGTGCATTTGCACACACACAAACACACATTCACACAAATCACACACTCTCACTCACACACACTCACAAAATTACACACAAACACTCAGTCACGCGTTCATTTGCACACACACTCCGTTATGCAGACACACTTCACAGTCTCATACACAAACTCACACACATTCTCATACACACAAACACCCAGTCACGTGTTCGTTTGCGCACACATTCAGACGCAGACTCCCTCACACATACTGTCTCGTACACAAACTCACACACACACTCAGACTCTTGCACTCACAGACACTCACGTGTGCGTTTGCACACAGTTGCACAGACACACTCACACACACACACACACACACACACACACACACACACACACACACACACACACACACATACACGTGTAATTTAAGCTCACAGTCAGAGCCTTCATTGAACATGCATTAAACCACTGATCTATACTGGAGAACTGTAGAGATCAGTGCATTCAACTCATTCATTAGCATAAACGCACAGTAGTTTCAGCATGTCCACTGCTTTGCTCTGCATGGCTTTTTCTCTCTTTGCACATCTGTACAATCAACACACACTACAACACTTCAAATCAATTCAACACTTATTTTTCATCCCAAAAGTTAGCACTGGTGAAGCCATTTATGTCCACGGAGAAAGTTTATTGTGTTAGTGCATGTTGAAATTAAGATGAATAAATGTTTAGATGCCATTTATAATAAAATATACAAAAATTGAAAGTGTATATATATATATATATATATATATATATACTCTCCGGCCACTTTATTAGGTACACCTGTCCAACTGCTCGTTAACACAAATTTCTAATCAGCCAATCACATGGCAGCAACCCAATGCATTTAGGCATGTAGACATGGTCAAGACGATCTGCTGCAGTTCAAACCGAGCATCAGAATGGGGAAGAAAGGGGATTTAAGTGACTTTGAACGTGGCATGGTTGCTGGTGCCAGACGGGCTGATCTGAGTATTTCAGAAACTGCTGATCTACTGGGATTTTCACGCACAACCATCTCTAGGGTTTACAGAGAATGGTCCGAAGAAAATATCCAGTGAGCGGCAGTTCTGTGGGCGCAAATGCCTTGTTGATGTCAGAGGAGAATGGCCAGACTGGTTCCAGCTGATAGAAAGGCAACAGTAACTCAAATAACCACTCGTTACAACTGAGGTCTGCAGAAGAGCATCTCTGAACACACAACACGTCCAACCTTGAGGCGGATGAGCTACAGCAGCAGAAGACCACACCGGCTGCCACTCCTGTCAGCTAAGTACAGGAAACTGAGGCTACAATTCACACAGGCTCACCAAAACTGGACAATAGAAGATTGGAGAAACGTTGCCTGGTCTGAGGAGTCTCGATTTCTGGTCAGAATTTGGCGTCAACAACATGAAAGCATGGATCCATCCTGCCTTGTATCACCGGTTCAGGCTGGTGATGGTGGTGTAATGGTGTGGGGGATATTTTCTTGGCACACTTTGGGCCCTTTAGTACCAACTGAGCATCGTGTCAACACCACAGCCTACCTATTGCTGACCATGTGCATCCCTTTATGACCACAGTGTACTCATCTTCTGATGGCTACTTCCAGCAGGATAACACACCATGTCATAAAGCGTAAATCATCTCAGACTGGTTTCTTAAACATGACAATGAGTTCACTGTACTCAAATGGCCTCCACAGTCATCAGAACTCAATCCAATAGAGCACCTTTGGGATGTGGTGGAACAAGAGATTCACATCATGGACGTGCATCCGACAAATCTGCAGCAACTGTGTGATGCTATCATGTCAATATGGAGCAAAATCTCTCAAGAATATTTCCAGTATCTTGTTGAATCTATGCCACGAAGGATTAAGGCATTTCTGAAGGCAAAAGGGGTCCAACCCGATACTAGTAAGGTGTCCCTAATAAAGTGGCCGGTGATTATATATACCGTTTAATTAACAAACCTTTTTCTTTGCAAAAAATGTTTCTCTATTTCTATTTTCTCTATTCTCTGTTTTCTCTATAGTTCTGCTCTCTGGTGATTTAAAGTCTTTTATCCTCATTTGTAAGCCACTTTGGATAAAAGCGTCTGCTGAATAAATAAATGTAAATGTAACGTAAAAGCTTTTTGGATGAAATGTAATGCAATTATGCAAGAATAACCTATTCAAAATAATATTACAGCACTCATAACTAGTTATAATATTAGTAGAACAGAAGAAAAATAAAGTAGTATACTGAATATTATTACTGCAACTAAATAAAGTAGCAAACTGAAGAAAAATACTAATTATTTAACCGATTCATCATATTTTCCAGTCTAACTGATTTCTGAATTCACTGTTTAACTCACTAAAGCTGCATTCTATAAGATTTAATGCTGTTTTTCTGACATCAGACATTTACTCTGTCTTTTTTTTTTTTCTTGTTTGCACATTTGGCACACCGACAGCAGCTGTTCGCAGTGTTTTGAATGGGATTTTACAGAGTAAAGAATGTTCTGGGGGTCAAAGATCAAGCTCTGTGTTCAGCATCTGTGACATGATGATGATGACCACAGAAAATAATAATAAATATTCCGTCAGTTTGCAAAAACAAAGCAACATCATGTGTACAGTAACGCACTTACAGTGAATACAGTAACTTTTATCCTGATGCACACAGAAGTAAACTGAAACGTTGATAAAATCTCACTTTAAAGGCACAAATGACATGTTTTTTACTAGGGGCTCTGTTTTAATGATCTAGGCGCAAAGTCTAAAGCTCATAGCGCAAAAGCATTAAGGGTATGTTCGAATCCACTTTTGCTATTTTAAGGGCAGGAATATACGCTCTGCGCCCGTTCTTATGCCCCATATGGTCCAAAACCTGACAGGTGGACAAATCTAAACTTGTTTTTAATAAAACAAATATAAATATGCATATAATAAATAATACTGCTAATAATAATAACATTATAAATTGTCTCTTTATTCAAACATCTCTCACTTGTAATATGTGGGCATAAAATAATCGTTCATTAATCGTAATAAGAGTTAAAATATTCAGTTAAATTGAGAATTTGATTTTAGGCCAAATCGCCCAGCCCTGTGTTAAACATCATGTCATGTCATTTTCATCCGCTTATCCGGGGCCGGTCGCGGGGGCAGCAGTCTTAGGAGAGAACTCCAGACTTCCCTCTCCCCAGACACTTCCTCCAGCTCCTCCGGGGTGATCCCGAGACATTCCCAGGCCAGCCGAAAGACATAGTCCCTCCAGCGTGTCCTGGGTCTAGGCCTCCTCCCGGTGGGACATGACTGGAACACCTCACTAGAAGGCATCCTGAAGGCATCCGAAACAGATGCCAGAGCCACCTCAGCTGGCTTCTCTCGATGTGGAGGAGCAGCAGCTCTACTCCGAGCTCCTCCCGGGTGACAGAGCTCCTCACCCTGTCTATAAGGGTGCGCCCTGCCACCCTGCGAAGGAAACTCATTTCGGCCGCTTGTATCCGAGATCTTGTCCTTTCGATCATGACCCAAAGCTCATGACCATAGGTGAGAGTAGAAACGTAGATTGACCAGTAAATCGAGAGCTTTGCCTTTCGGCTCAGCTCCTTCTTTACCACAACAGACGGGTACATCGACCGCATTACTGCTGCCGCTGCACCGATCTGCCTGTCAATCTCACGCTCCATCCTTCCCTCACTTGTGAACAAAACCCCAAGATACTTGAACTCCTCCACCTGGGGTAAGGACTTTCCTCCAACCTGAAGATGACAAACCACCTTTTTCCAGTGGCGCACCATGGCCTCGGACTTGGAGGTGTTGATTCTCATCCCAGCCGCATCACACTCGGCAGCAAACCGCTTTGAAATTCTGTCCATAAAAATTATGAACAGAACTGGTGACAAAGGGCAGCCCTGCTGGAGTCCAACATGCACTGGAAACAAGTCTGACTTAGGGATGCACCGATACCACTTTTTTATAAACCGATACGAGTATTTTAATTCTTGTACTTGCCGAAACAGAGTACCGATACCGATACTTCATAGATTTGGTTTCAATTACGTTTATTTGTTCGGTTTTTTGGGTTTTTTTTTTTTTGCCTGTTGCAAGGATGAACACAAAAATCTTCAACAGAAGGCTGTTTCAAGCCAAAAATATACACACGTTGTTGATAACCCTGCGAATCCAGACCTTATGTATTAACGATTAAGCATGGACATTTAAAGGATGAGTTATCCTTGAGCTGACATGCGTCCATGACTTCACACATTACACAAAGTGTGTGCAGTGTACGTTACCTTATGGAGTCACTCTCATTGCATATTGGGGACGCATAAAACCCTGTTATGCTGATCCTTTCATATTCACGAGTCCTGCCTTTGATCTGCGGGTCAGGTAATCAAAAAGTACTAGATGTTTAACTATGGGTGGGTCACGGGTAGATAAGATTAATAGCCATAAATACGCAACGCATACTCTCATTTTAATAAAAAATAAAATTATTTATTAATAAACATTGTGAGATGATGGTTGCGTGATTTTTAAAACAAAAGTGATTTAACAAGGCCGCGCCATTGACAAGCAAACTGCAGAGAAACAAAGCAACCATCGCGGCAACCGCAGTGAGCGCTTTTTCCGAAGTTCAGCTGTTTTTGCAGCTGTTTTTGCACTTGATTATTATGCGTTTAATGTTAAAAAGTCAATAATGAATAGGCCGACAAGAGTGTATCCTGTGTGTGTGTGTGCGTCTTTTAATCACTTAAGCCGCTCTCTTCCAAAACCGAAAGTTGATTCGTATGTCTGGCAATATTTCGACTTTTAATCGAATGAAAAGTTAATTTAAATGAGCCAGTATTTAAAAATTGCGGTAAAGTAACAGTGACGTGCGGCCACACATCGAAACTGAGGTCTAATCTCATCTCTCTCTCTCTCGCTGTCATCCAGACATTGATACGTAGACTAGTCAAGACGCAAAACTGAGGCTGATACAGCTGACAGAATAGCTGAAGCCTTTGCAAAATCTGTCAAAATACAGCACTGAAATGAACAGGTATAAATGTCTTCGAGCCAAATGTCTGTCTGTAGGATATCTGTAAAAACGCAATCAGAGCCAATGTTATGTAGGAGTTGTGTAGCCTAATAATTATATTAATTCTAATAAAGTGAAAACCAAAATCAACAATTAATTGCATTTTTCGTTTGATAAAAAATATACGGAAACGAAAAAAAATCAAAGGGTGGCTAGTTTGTATTATTGTGTTTTAATATGAATAAAAATATGCCTAGCCCATTTAAGCTTAATGGTTATATCCGCTGCCAATAGGCACGCCATTCAAAAAAATAATTTTACTGTGTACTGGGTTATAATGTATATTTTACAATAAAAACTAAATGTAGCATGTGTCGCTGTCATTTAAAACACGCAATTCATAACACACCAGAGCTGTAGGCCTGTGTACGCAGTGTATAAACTTACAGCGTATGGGTCAATAGTCATACTGCGCACCACGTTATTGAACTTCAATATCTCTGAGGCAGATTATGTTACCCAACAGCCAATATTAACTTGAGAGATTTTAAAAATAAAAGGCATTTTAAAAAAGGAACAACACGCAAATCGACAACAAATAAAACTGGTCCCGTGAAGTTCAGCACTTGTCATATTGCCAGTGTATGCTGCTGTGCAGTGTGTATAGCGCCGCAGTGCGTGTCAACTGCCGCTGGTGAGAGAGAGACAGAGAGAGAGAGAGAGAGAGAGCGCGAGAGCGCGCGTAAGAGCTCAAAGCCGGGATCGATATAACCAAAAGCAAGATCATATTGTTATAAATATTCCATTACCGATACTTATCGAAATATTTCGGACGCCCGAAACACGCTTCATAGTAAACTTACTAACACCACAGTAAACAGTACCCGGTTCTCAACAGTGTTATTCAGACACCTCAGCGCCGAAAGCAGTGCAGTTAAACACCAGCATATTGCTCTATTCTTAAGTATGACACACATTCAGTATTAATCCACACAGCAGCACAAGCTAAACTATTCTGAACCTTGACCGCTGCACATGTGTATGATCAGCTAACAGTGGCCATAGCAACGACAAACGGCAGTGGAACGAGCTCACAAACGCATTTAAATCCATATACAAAGCAGCACGCGTCGCGTTTTCAACGTGGCATTAGATGTAATATGAGAATATAAAGAGTTAACCTGATACAGTACAAGCGGTTACAAGTAACAAAACATGTAGATCATTTCTATTTGCAATCATTGCTGTGGCATCTCTTGCATGAAGTGTTATATGTTCTCAGGGCTTGCCTGTACTCTGCTTTGCCCAACGATCACATCCCCAGCCGGGGGGTTGTAGCGCTCACCAGCGCTCCTCCTCTGTCCTCTGACAAGCTATTTCTGCAGGCTCACCCTGAGCATAAGGGTTTCCAGTGCAGCGCACCAGCCTGAAGCCCAGCGTGCAGCAGCCTGCCTTTGTTTGACTGGGCGCCCAATAAACTGTCCTTATTTTGCCCGCACCCCTGGTGTATTGTCTGTCCATTACAAGATGGAGGAAAAAAACTAATCCATGAGCTGTGTACTGATAGATCGCCCATTGTAAGCGTGCAGATTGCTGAAGCACTCCTTGGTTTTTGAAAATGGTCATTTTCAAAAACCCATAATAGGGGCTCTTTAAACTCTGACGAGGCGCTTTTATTTAGCCTGTAGTCTTTTGATTTTTACATCATGTTCCATTACTTAAAATCTCTTTCATTTTTTTATTTATAGTTTATATTTAAAAAAAAGTGCTAGCTTGTTCATTATGCAAGGATCATATTTCATATTCGGTTTATTCTTCAGTAGCCTATAGATTCGTTAATAATGTATTTTATAAATGGAGTGTTTATAAGGACTAAGCTATTAATATATAATACATTAGGCTAATTAATACATAAAGACATTAAAGTCAGGTTGGACAACAAATCACATCCATGTACTGAATAACTGTTGATTGGTATCGGTGCGTGGTATCGGCTTTTCATGTCCGATACGAGTACGAGTATTTTAACCAAGTATCGACCCGATACTGGTATCAGTGCTACCCTAGTCTGACTTATTGCCGGCAATGCGAACCAAACTCCTACTCTGTTAATACAGGCACGAGACCGCCCTCAACAGAGCGCCTCTGACCCCATACTACCACAGCACCCTCTCCAGAATGTCACAAGGGACATGGTCGAATGCCTTCTTCAAGTCCACAAAACACATGTGGACTGGTTGGGCATATTCCCATGAACCCTCGAGCACCCTGGTGAGGGTATAGAGCTGGTTCAGTGTGCCACGGCCCAGACGAAAACCGCATTGTTCCTCCTCGTTCCTAGGTTCAACCATCGGCCGGATCCTCCTCTCCAGTACCCTGGCATAGACTTTCCCAGGGAGGCTGAGGAGTGTGATCCCCCTATAGATGAAGCACACCCTCCGGTCCTCTTTCTTAAAAATAGGAACCACCACCCCAGTTGCCCAGTCCAAAAGTACTGTCCCCAACCTCCATGTGACATTGTAGAGACGTGTCAGCCAAGACAGCCCCACAGTATCCAGTGACCTATGATACACAGGGTGAATCTCATCCACCTCCGCTGCTTTGCCACTGTGGAGCTTGCAAACTACCTCAGTGACCTCAGTTTGGGTGATAGGGTGAGTCCACCCCAGCATCCTCAGTCTCTGCTTCCTCAATGAAAAACATGTCGGTGGGGTTAAGGAGATCCTCAAAGTATTCCTTCCACCGTCCGACAATATCCCCAGTCAAGGTCCACAGCTCCCCACTTCCGCTGTAAACAGTGTTGATGTGGAGCTGCTTTCCCCTCCTAAGGCGCTGGACGATTTGCCAGAATCTCTTTAGGGCCGACCGATAGTCTTCCTCCCCGAACTCTTCCCAGGCCCGAGCTTTTGCTTCCGCAACCGTAACGCTGCAGCACGCTTGGTCTGCCAGTACCCATCAGCTGCCTCTGGAGTCCTGCAAGCCAACCAAGCCCTGAAGGACTCCTCTTTCAGCTTGACGACATCCCTTACTTCCAGTGTCCACCACCTGGTTTGTGGATTGGCACCACAGACCTTACGGCCACAGCTCCTCACGGTCGCGTCAACAGTGGAGTCAGAGAACATGGACCACTCGGTCTCAATGTCTCCAACCTCCCTTGGGATCTGGTCAAAGCTCTTCCGGAGGTGAGAGTTGAAAATCTCTCTGACTTGAGGTTCAGTCAGAAGTTCCCAGAGGACCCTCACAATACGTTTGGGCCTGCCAGGTCTAATTTCACAAACCATGTTTGTGAATGTATTGTTAAACATCATTTGGGAAATATTTGAAAAAGAAAAAGAAAATTCACAAGACTGCTAATAATTTTGACTTCAACTGTATAAATATA
This sequence comes from Danio kyathit, assembly GCA_903798195.1. Lineage (NCBI taxonomy): Eukaryota > Metazoa > Chordata > Actinopteri > Cypriniformes > Danionidae > Danio > Danio kyathit. The sequence goes on along the minus strand of LR812523.1, from coordinate 5,048,724 downwards.
AATAACTATAATAATTGGCATTAAATATTAAAAGTTAATTACAAGTAATTGAACATTATTATGCTTTTAGTTGAGTATAACATCTCAATGAGGGAATAACTGCAGTTATTTTCTGTGTTGTTCAACATAATGCCAACAGATGACTATTTCTGAATATTTACAGAGAAGCGTTTCTGAAATGTTTATAGAATGCAGCTCTTTTCCTGTAATCTGTGACTCTTTATATACTGAATAATAATCGTTGGACCTTGGTGATGATTTGGTTCTTCTTCTGTAATTTTGCTGTATGGTCCTGGTTGCTGGTGGTCTGATCCGTGTCCAGCAAACGACCAGATCAGCCAAACAGACAGTCCAGGTACCCATAAGCACCTACTCACATATACACACACAAATAATTTTTGCTGCTTGTTTAAACCGCTTATTTAAAACGTGCTGAAACAACACAATTCTTGAGATTTTTTTGGGGAAAACTTTATTGTTTTGTGTTCAGTCCACTTAAACGTGTTAACTTAGTCGATTTGGGTTGGGACAATATTAAGAAATTGTGGAACCCTGCATTATTTTATAGCGCACACACACACACACGCATGCTTTCTGCTGCTCTCACACAGCTGACTATAATCAAAACAGAAAACTGCATACAAAATAAATAAATAATCTAAATCAGGTGGTGCAGTGGGTAGTGCTGTCGCCTCACAGCAAGAAGGTCGCTGGTTCGAGCCTCGGCTGGGCCAGTTAGCATTTCTGTGTGGGGTTTGCATGTTCTCCCTGTGTTGGCGTGAGTCCAAACACATGCACTATAGGGGAATTGGATAAGCTAAATTATCCGTAGTGCATGTGTGTGAATGAGTGTGTATGGGTGTTTCCCAGTGATGGGTTGCAGTTGGAAGGGCATCCGCTGCGTAAAAACACATGCTGGATAAGTTGGCGGTTCATTCCGCTGTAGCGACGCCTGATTAATAAAGGCATTAAGCCGAAAAGAAAATGAATGAGTGAATAATCTATGGTGAATAATGTATGGTGAGGTCATGTAACCAGAGTGAAGCATATAAGGCGGATTCAAATGGCCATTGTGTTAAGAAGAATGCATATCGTAAATCTTCAGTATATTCCAAGAATATTTTGCTTGCAGTACCATTAAGATGAAAACATCATTTCTGATTTTAAGTTCTTTTAACAATATTTTTGGAACATTCCGTTTGGCAAACATAATCGGAATGTTACTTTTAGAATGTTCCGAACATTCTAAAAGTAACATTCTAAAATTAGTCCATTCTAAAAAAAAAGTATGTTCTAAAAGATTTTCGAAAACTACATTCCATTAGTAAGATTTTTGTGCTGTTTTTAAAGTCAGTGCGAGTCAGAATTTGCTGCTGACTTGTTTCAGTGTGATGATGCATTTCCAACTGAAACTGAATATTGATTAGGGGGCGGGGTTTTGTTTTTGAGCTCCTCCTTTCATGTTTTACTTGCAGCAAAATACAGTGGGGAAATGTATTGAACACGTCACCATTTTTCTCTTAAAACATATTTCTAAAGGTGCTGTTGACACCAGATGTTGAAAGCAACCAAAGAAATTTATATATGCAAAGAAAAAAAATCTAATTAGTTTCCAAATGAAGTTCTGTGTAATAAAATGAAATGACACAGAGAAAAAGCATTGAACACATGAAGAAAGGGAGGTGTAGAAAGGCAGCGAAAGCCCAGACAGCAGCTGAAATCTCTCAGTAGTTCTTCTGCCCTTCCTCAGTGTAAATGAATATCAGCTGCTTCAGTCTAACATCTACATTAGCAGGAGGATGAAGATGAAAGCAGAGTGGACATTTCAGCAAGACAATGATCCAAAACACAGCCAAGGAGACTCAGACGTTTTCAGACAGAGATGGGGGACTCGAGTCACATGACTTGCCTCGAGACAGACTTAAGTCACAAAATTTAGGACTTGAGACTTGCTTGACAAATATCCATAAAAGACTCGACACTTGACTTAGACTTGAGTTAAATGACTCGAAATAAAATGTTTTTATTAAATACACAACCGTTTGTTATATATTGTGCATTTAAAAACAAAACCGAAAGTTCTAAGTCACGCATGCGCAGTATTAACAGCTCATCGGTTCTCAGATCGGTCCGAAAGAATCAGTTCAATTTGCTTGACTGTATCATTCGGTTCATTAAGAAGAACCGCTTTAAATGATTCATTAGATTCATTTGAACGATTCATTTGCTATTCGGCCATCAGATAATGCGGTGATGAAAAACGGAAGGCGCTCCGCCAAAGATAGCCTATTTTACGGGTTTAAAGATTTCAAGCAAGACGGCTAATCAAAGATTTTACTATTTGTATAGTCTGACTCAGTGCTTCACACACATATAGTTGCAACCCAGGCTCATTCTGAAATCGTAGTCCAGTGGACTTTTCTGGAGACCGCGAATTATGTAGCCGGAGGTAAGTATGGCTGCATTTCATTTTTTAAGCAAACACTACGGGGCGGTATGACGCCGTTCCTTTTGGCGCTTACCGGCTGACCGCTTACCTCCGTGTGGAGGCCTTTCCCGTTTGTCCCGCTAGCTCGTCGTGTACGTCGGCGGACTTGAGACGCAGAGAGGAGTTGACCACAACGACGACGACCGGGTTCGAGTCCGGGGAAAAGCGGTTCCAGAAATCAGGTAAGACAAAAAAAGAATCCAAATAAATAAAATGATCGAGTGAATAACAGGGTAAGAACGTGGTAAAATCCGAAAAAGTGGTAAAAATCAGACAAGGGTTTTTCTTTTTTCTGGACGGCTTTCATAAACCGTTGGTTGGGTTTAGGGAAGTATGTGGGTGGGTGGGTCAATCGGTAAAATTGGTTGGGTTTAGGGAAGGAGGAGGGTGGGTAAGTCGATTGGCTGGTCGCCCAGTCAATCATTCAGTCAGACAGACGGTCGGTCGACAGCGGCCTCTGGTGGGTTTACGCGAGAACATCGCGGGCGCGAACGGCACTCGCGAGAGACGTTTGAGATACAAAAAGGCGCAAACAGCAGCCTCTCACGGATTCGCGAAAACAAAAACTGCAAAAATACGTACCTCCTGGGACGTATTTCGCGGTCTACAGAACGTCCACGGGACTATGTTTTCAGAATGAGCCTGGGTTGCATACTTGGGCGGGCCGTCTAAGTATATTTAGTGACACGTTTTTTTACAGTTATTATCGTTCTTCTACACTGTTTTGTATTCGCCTAATTTAACCAAACATCCGCCATCGATGTAGTGGAAAATCCTCTCTCGATACTCGTTTTGTTCTGTGCGTGGGTGAACTGTCAGAAGCCCCGCACTGCAGACCCACAGAGACGTGCCTTTTTGGCACTTAAAAAAATTTGTCCGGCCGGGTTTCTAAATGTCCTAAAATGTCCAGGGTTCGGCTTTTGCTTTCTATAGCTGTCATTCGTTAATTGTATGCGTTTTTGCATTTTTTTATGTAAGCATACTTTAGCTTGGCTTTGCAGCTGACTGTGCGCACAGTCGCGAGAGAAACATTCAATAATTCATTCTTGAATCTAAATAACTCACAAAAACTTTACTGTATACTTGGAGAGGACGAAATGACTGCTCTAAACTGGCTGCAAAATATACCTGCACCATTAGGAATAGTTAATCAACGCATTTGCCTTCTTTAAATAACCTACACGTTTTAAGCCTGGTTTATACTTCTGCGTCAAGTGATCGGCGTGACCCACGGCGCAAGCCATGCGCGTAGACATGCATTTATACTTCTGCGTGCTGTTTCTGTTGCTCTGCAATACACTTCTGAAACGCTAGCTGGCAGTAGGTGTTTATGTTCCTCTGTGTCGCGTTTCTTCGCTGGTGTTTTGTTTTTCTGAACACTTCCTTTATGTACAAGTAGCTCAAACTCGCTCATTTTAAGGCAGGAACTGGCGGATGTGCAACAACTCTAATCATGAGGTAAACACAAAACAACAGTCTCCATCCGGAGCTCCTTCACGAGACTCCACATTTGTAAACACTCGCTGCATTGGGCTCACGCGGCTCTCACCTCCACACACGTCAGCGCTACCAAGCCGACCAATCACAGAGCTTGCGCTACGCGTACACATTACATTTTTTGAGAGGTGCGCGTCAACGTCGCCGACAGCCACGGCGCTTGACACAAAAGTATAAATCAGCCTTTAATCTTGTAAATATGAGATATAAAGATATTCTGTTTTTATTCCTTTTTCTGTCATTTATTTCTCATTTGCTGTATATTTTATTAATTTGATGATGTCATTTGATGATGTCATTAGGCTAATACATAGGCTATTTTACATACATATCTAAAGTGCTTTTGCGTTCAAGTTTGCTTTGAACTTGAAAGAAAGAGAGACTTGACCTGTCAGCGGTGTACATGGCTCCTGAATAGCTAAGAGAAAGTTCATGTCTTTAACAGTTTTTTATTTTACTTTAACCCATTGAAAGTAAACAGTCAAACTAAATAAACTGTAAAACAGTAAACTGTCATAATAAATGAAATTATTGTAAAAAAAAAAATTGAATTATGGTTTGTTTGTCGCATATAGGTAACTATTTATGTGATGTGGGTAAATGGTGTTTCAATCCGGCTACCACCGCAAGTATATTTCAAACCTGTGAGAAGCACTGATAGTATTTTTAGTATTTGTATGCTAATGTTTAAGTTTTTGACATGTTAGGGGTTACGTTTAATCAAAAAAAGATTGCATTAAAACAATCTGTTAAATGCTATATTCCAGTTTTTTTTACTCGCATGCATCATTTTCCCCCCCGATAAATTTATTTTAAAAAGAAGAATTAAGTTAGGCAAAACGAGAAACCATTTCAGACCTGTAACGTATGTGTGAAATGGGCTATATATATTATCTGGAATCTAAAGGTTCAAAATTGCCTTTAGAGTTTATTCTTAGCAATTCATATTACAAATCAACATTTTTATTGGAGTTATTGATATGTACAAAATGTCTTTGAGGAAGATGATCTTTACTTTTAAAACAATAATGTTTTTTGTAATAAAAGGACAAAAATGATCATTTGATTCAATAATTTCCCCCCTAAAAAATATATTTGTGCACTATAAGATTGGTTTTGTGATTTAGGGTCTCGTTTAATTAATAGTATGATATTTTAATGGCTTTGATATAAGCACACACATTCCCCTAAGCAGAAAGACATCTGATTCACTAGTGATGAAAGTGTCATTTCAAATTATATATATATATATATATATATATATATATATATATATATATATATATATATATATATATATATATATATATACATACATACAATTTATACAATAACTTGCCTAATTCCCCTAACCTGCCTAGTTAACCTAATTAACCTAGTTAAGCCTTTAAATGTCACTTTAAGCTGTATAGAAGTGTCTTGAAAAATATCTAGTCAAATATTATTTACTGTCATCATGACAAAGATAAAATAAATCAGTTATTAGAGACGAGTTATTAAAACTATTATGATTAGAAATGTGTTAAAAAAATTCTCTACATTAAACAAAAATTGGGGAAAAAATAAACAGGGGGGCTAATAATACTGACTTCAACTGTATAATTAGATTGACTTGAAAGTGACTTGCTAGACCAAGCTACGACTTGAAATAAGCAGTGACTTGACTTGCTTGAGACTTGAAGGTCATGACTTGAGACTTGCTTGTGACTTGCACATGTGTGACTTACTCCCACCTCTGCTTTCAGAGAAAGAAAATCAAGCTGTAGAATGGCCCAGCCAGTCACCTGACTAGAATCCCATAGAAAATACAACATAAAGCTCAGATTTGATAGACGAGACCCACAGAACATCAAGATTTTTACACACTGTTGAAGTCTGTGAGAAACTTAAACCTGCATGTGACTTCATTCTCCATATGAGAGGCGTCTTTAAGCTGCCAGCACCCAAAAAAAAAAAACTTTATATAAAGTATTAAATACATGTCAGTAGTTCAGCTCTATCTCCTTCTGTCATTCCATTGTTATTACACACAACTCATTAGTAATTTTTAGTTTTATTTTTGTTTGTATTGTTTGGGTTTTTACCAAAAATCTGGGTCAATTCCATGTCAACAGGTCCTTTAGAAATATTATCTCCAGGAAAAACCTTGACGTGTTCAATACTTATTTCCCCACTGTAACAGTTGGAGGGGCGTGGCTAACTGATTTCAGCCAATCCGTCAACCTGACATAACTAGAATGCTCCAGAGTGGATTTGATTAAAGATTAAAAAAACAAACAGTTCTTTCAGTGGATTGACCTGTACAGATTAATTGTTTACCTTAAGACTATGCATGCTGTCGGCGCAATAGCCTAGTGGTTAGCGTGTCGACATATGGTGCAGTAATGAAATGGTCGTGCCCAACTGAGCCTGGTTTCTCTCGAGGTTTTTTTTTTTTAAATCTTCGCTTTCGCCAATTGGTGAAGTTTTTTCCTCGCCGCTGTCGCCACTGGCTTGCATGGTTCGGGATCTGTAGAGCTGCGCACCGATGGATTTGCTATTCAGTGTTTGGACTCTCAGTAGTGATTATTAACCCACACTGAACTGAGCTAAACTGAACTGAACTTAATCTCTGAAAACTGAACTGACACTGTTTCAATTCACTATAATCTTCCATGTGAAGCTGCTTTGACACAATCTACATTGTATAAGCGCTATACAAATAAAGATGAATTGAATTGAATTGAGTAGCACATCAGGGCGTCCCGAGTTCGAATCCCGGCTCGAGGACATTTCCCTACCCTGCCCCCCTCTCTCTCTCTCTCTCTCCTACTTCGCTTCCTGTCTCAATGCTGTCCTATCTAATAAAGGCAAAAAGGCCAAAAATAAATCTTTAAAAAAAAAAAAAGACTATGCATGCTGGCAGAATAAACCTTGCAAATTTTGATTTCATGCTGACTTTAACAACCTTATAACTTAAAATGTACATTTATTCATATGTTGGATAAGTAGAAGTATGCAGTTCTGAATATATACTGGAAACAATGCTTTTCTTAGAGTTTTTGTCTTGTTTTTAACCCAAATATCTAAAAATTTTAAAAATCAAGAAGCATTTTCTAGATAAACAACAAATATTGTCTTTTTTTCAGAAATATTAAGTCAAAATTAAGAGAGATTTTCCTTAAAAGAAGTAAAATAATCTGCCAATGGAGTAAGCAAAATGATCTTGTGTTCACTTTGAAATAAGACTGTTTAACTCACCCCATTAGCAGATATATATTTTGCTTGATGTAAGGAAAAACTCTCTTAATTTTACCACATTATTTCTGAAAACAAGACAATAGTTTTTACTTGTCTAGAAAATGCTTCTTGAATTAAGAATTTAAGCATATTTAGACTAGAAACAAGACAAAAGCTTAGTAATAAAAGCATTTTTTGCAGTGTAGTCATTGCGTTTGCTTGTGCAAAGAACAGATTTCTGCTCTTTGTGGCTCACACACTTTACATTTGCAGAATGTCACTATGACGTCATTTGCATTTGCACAACCGTACAAACAGGTTTGCAAATTCTTTATTGCATTTGCCAATATGCCATTCATTCATTCATTCATTCATTCATTCATTTTCTTGTCGGCTTTGTCCCTTGCGGGGTCGCCACAGTGGAATGAACCACCAACTTATCCAGCACGATTTTACGCAGCGGATGCCCTTCCAGCCGCAACCCATCTCTGGGAATTTCCACACACACATTCACACTCATACACTACGGACAATTTAGCTTACCCAATTCACCTGTACTGCATGTCTTTGGACTGTGGGGGAAACCGGAGCACCCGGAGGAAACCCACGCGAACGCAGGGAGAACATGCAAACTCCACACAGAAACGCCAACTGACCCAGCCCAGCCGAGGTTCGAACCTGCGACCCAGCGACGTTCTTGCTGTGAGGCAACAGCACTACCTACTGCGCCACTGCGTTGCCCTCGTATAAATATGCCATTATACATAGAAATTCTAGTAGTCAGCGCCGTTCACTATGGCTGGTCAGGACGAGTGCAAATTATGCATTTGTTAATATTAATATTTATATTTAAATGAATATTTTATGGCGACGCGGTGGTGCAGTAGGTAGTGCTGTCGGCTCACAGCAAGAAGGTCGCTGGTTCGAGCCTCGGCTGGGTCAGTTGGCATTTCTCTGTAGAGTTTGCATGTTCTCCCCGTGTTCGCGTGGGTTTCCTCCGGGTGCTCCGGTTTCCCCCACAAGTCCAAAGACATGCAGTACAGGTGAATTGGCTAAGCTAAATTGCCCGTAGTGTATGTGTGTGAATGAGTGTGTATGGATGTTTCCCAGTGATGGAGGGGCATCCGCTACGTAAAACATATGCTGGATAAGTTGGCGGTTCATTCCGCTGTGGGGACCCCAGATTAATAAAGGGACTAAGCCAAAATATAATATTTTATTAACAAATTAATAATTGTTTGTGTAATGCATAGTTTGTGCTTTCAATTTTAGTTAATCATTATAACATTTAAATAAATATTAAATGAAAGACTTGCCAGTTGAAATTACAGTGAACATTACAGTGAACATTAACTTACAGTAAATATGGAAAGCATTTAACTACAATTAATGTGAAGTTGTTTTTATGGGTTTAGTTAACTATAACAACTCTCGAGGGGTTCTGCTTTTAGTAAACACCTTTTTATACCTGGATTTATTCATATTACATTGTTTGAGCATCGATATCGCAATGTGTGTATCTGCAATAGTCATGTCACAAGATTAAATTTATTAAAGATTAAAATAACATTACTAAATTTGTATTTTTATTATTATTTATACTATGATGACCATGTTATTTTACATTTGACTGTTCAATTTCTGTACTTCAATACAGTTTGACTCTTCAAAATACCATAAAACACTGTTCATTTATTTAATTGTGCTTGTTGTTTATTATAATTTATGCAGATGCACTGCATTGAAATAGACTTGATCACTCCAGTCGATCTAAATTAATCTAATCCTTTCAAATAGCGCTATTCAAATCATCAGGTGAAATTTTATTCATATCGCAATATACATCGCATCAAAACAAAAATTGCAACGTCATATTTTTCAATATAGTGCAGCCCTAATTACAATAATTTTAGTTAACCAAAATTACTCTTAAGAGGTTCTGCTTTCAGTACATGCAGTGAATATATTCAGGTACATAAAGGTATTTAATTACAAGTAATGGAAATGTATTTCATGGATTTAGGTAACTATATTAACTCTCAAGTGGTTCTGCTTTCATTACATTCCATGAATAAATCCAGCTATAAAAAGGTATTTAATAATAATGGAAAGTTTTTTTTATTGGTTTTAGTTCACTGAAATTACTCTCAGGAGGTTCTGCTTTTAGTAAATCATAGATATATACATTAGATGTCGCCTACCCTACTGTTGTCTATTAGATGGAATGCGTCAATAGAGCCGCCATTTTAGTACAGGGTAGCGCTCGATTGAAATGAATGCAGGGTGAAGTGGAGGACTGTGGCCATCCAAAGCCAGAGATATACACATATATCTATGATTGGGAGTTTTCCCCGGTGGTCCGTATGCAAATATTTTTTTTAAATTACGAAATATTATAATTTTACATCACTTTTCTACATTGATGGATGTGACCGCACGGGCATTCCTGATAAAAGTGTGTGTTTGTGTGCATGAAAATGCATTACCCTCCTTCCCTGTTTAATTTGATCTAATCCATGTCCTGAAACACACCCCCTCTCCTGCTTTCACTTCTCATTCTGACGGAGGGAGCGATTCGTTTGTGAATGAATCTCCGTTATGAACGACTCGTTCACTTAGCCGACAATAATACAAGTTTCTAGCATGGCAGGATCTTCTTGTCATATTTCATAACATTGTTTGCTTATTTTATTCAACAAAACTAGCATAAGCTTAGATTTTAGTGCGAGTTGCTGCTACTTTGCCTTATGGTGAATGCAGTAAGAGACTGTATTATCATCAATAACGTTACTTGTTAAGCACAAAAGTTCATAACATACAAAAACATAAAAAACGAAATCTTACTTATGAAATGTTCTGCCTTTGTGCTTTGTTTTCTTTGTTTGCTCGTTACTACAACACAAACACAGCGCTAAAGTCCAGCATCTTCACGTTGGCACACTGTCTTGACTAGTGCGGTTGAATGACGTTTGTCCTAGAAGCACTGTACCAATGTGGCGGCGCTATTGACGCATGCTCAGGGTCCCTATGTGATATCTAGTGTATATATATATCTATGTTAGTAAATATAGCGAATAAATCCAGGTATGAAAAGGTATTTAATTACAAGTAATGGAAAGGTTTTTTTAATGGTTTTAGTTCCTTGTAATTACTCTCAGGAGGTTCTGCATTTAGTAAATATAGCAAATAAATCCAGGTATAAAAAGGTATTTAATTACAAGTAATGGAAATATATTTTATGGATTTAGTTAACTATATTAACTCTCAAGTGGTTCTGCTTTCATTACGTTCCATGAATAAATCCAGCTATAAAAAGGTATTTAATTACAAGTAATGGAATAAAGTATAATAACACTCGAGAGGTTCTGCTTTCAGTATATGAATATTTCCAGGAACAGAAACGATCTCCTCATAAATATGCACCAATCAGAGCACTGCAGACACAACACATGATGGTGAACCGGTCCATCTTGACCTCGCAGTAAACAGGTCAAGACACTGACCCACATCCAAAAGCAGAACATTTAGAAATAAAAATACAGAAGTGAAATGCACTAAGATGCTGACCTCTGTTTCCTACAGTGGTGTGAGTTTGGGGCGGGGCTTGCTTCTTTTCTGACCAATCACAGTGTTTCAGAGACCTCTTGCAGTTTGGGGCGGCGCTCTCTTCTTTTTCTGACCAATCACAGTGTTTAAGGAACCTGTTTGAAAACAGTTATTTTTGCAATGCAATTTGGTAACACTGTAAAACATCAGACTGGTAATATCACTAATTTTACCATGTTTACAGTTTTAGTGTGTACCAAAGGTTTAGTAGTTCTGCTGCTACTTTTAGGTTATTAGCTTGAAACAATGCAGTTATGCAGAATGTTTACATATTGATTAATGAATGGGGCGGCACGGTGGCTCAGTGGTTAGCACTGTCGCCTCACAGCAAGAAGGTCCTTGGTTCGAGTCCCGGCTGTGTGGAGTTTGCATGTTCTCCCCCTGTTGGCATGGGTTTCCTCCGGGTGCTCCAGTTTCCCCCATAGTCCAAACATGCGCTATAGGTGAATTGAATAAACTAAATTGGCCATAGTGTATGAGTGTGTGTGAGAGAGTATATCGATGTTTCCCAGTACTAGGTTGCAGCTGGATAGGTATCCGCTGTGTCAAATATATGCTGGATAAGTTGGTGGTTCATTCCGCTGTGGCGACCCCTGATGAATAAAGGGACTAAGCCAGGGGTGTCCAAACTCGTCCTGGAAGGCCGGTGTCCTGCATAGTTTAGCTCCAACTCCTCTCAATACGCCTCCCTGAAGTTTCTAGTATACCTAGAAAGAGCTTGATTGGCTGGTTCAGGTGTGTTTAATTGGGGTTGGAACTAAAATATGCAGGACACCGGCCCTTCAGGATCGACTTTGGACACACCTGGACTAAGCCAAAGGAAAATGAATGAATGATTAAGGACCACAGTGCTATTTTTGTGTTATTTATACTGTATGCTATTGTAGTATTTGTTGTTTGAAGTAGATTTTATATTTATTTTATTTGTAGTATTATTTTAATATTTAATATATATATTATATATTAGATTTATTAATTTTAAGATTTAGTTTTTATATTTTTATATACTTAAAGATCAAATAAATTATTTATATATTTATATTTATGTAATATAATAATAATAATTTAAAATTAAGTAATAAAAATGTATTATTATTATAAATTTATATGTTCAGTTGACATTATTTTTTAACAATTTTACATTTAATTTGACTATTACTTTTTAATACTGTGGAAATGTCCATGGCTGTCACATGTCTCCCTATTTTTCTCATACTGGTGTTTAATTTTATTCATTTATCAGTAGTCCTTAGTCTACTCTCTTAGGTCATGAATAGCAGACTATCTGATTGCTAAGATAAAGACGGTCTTATCTTTGTCGGTCATGCATTATGGGTTTATGGCTACTGATAAAGATTTGTCCGGTAGGTACATTTATAAACTATAAAATATAACCTAGACATCATGAAGTAGTCATAAACCTTTGGACTCGGTAGAAGTTCACGAAGGTTCAAAGAAATAGCTAATTTGCTGACCCTTCAATGTCAAACCAGGCCAGTTTAACACCATATCAGATATAAATTCTCTAACTTTCTTTAAAAAATTGATAGATTAAAGTATCTGCATTACAAGAAATGACAGCAGTCATGATTTTCCACAGTTACAAGTCAGTCAAGGTCATTTAGCATCTTCATGAAATTAAATAACTATTGATTCTTATTTCTGTATACCAAAAGCAACATTATAATAACTTACAGTCTTTATTCATCCCGCCTCGTCTCAGGGTGCCTATGGAGCGGTGAAACCCAAAGTTGACAGCACTGTACAGTTTGGACAGAGTAAGTGAAGCATTGTGTGAAAATAAATGAAAATATGAAGACACAAATAATGAGAGTTATCTTTGCTCTGTATTCTAGACAGTTATGCCTACTTGAAGAATCCTCCACCTGAGTTTTACCCCAGAGCTGGAATCATCGGCTTTGCTGGAATCCTGGGACTTTTTCTAGGAAGAGGTAATGAAAGCCTCGACGATTCAGTTGATGAAAAATTATCAGCTCTGTAAAATTTTAATTATTTTTTTCAAATATTTCCTAAGTGATGTTTAACAGAGAAAGGACATTTTCAGAGTATTTCCTTTTATATTTTTCTTCTGGAGACTTCTTACATGTTTTAGCCCATTATTAGGATATTTTAGCACACTACTAATATGCCTTAGCACATTTCTAGCATATGTAACTTTGCACACTAGCAGCATGTTTTTTTTCACAATGCTAATATGACTTAGCACATTGTTAACATAGTAAAACATCCTAGTAATGTGCTAAAACATAAGAAACATGTTAGCAGTGTGATAAAAACATGCTGTCAGTGTTCTAAACATGTAAGAAACATGTTAGCAATGTGCTAAAACATGGTAATACTGTGATAGTATCATATCAGTGTTCTAAAATGAGGAAACATGTTAATGTGTTAAAGCATGTTAACAGTGTGATAAAACATGACAGCAATGTGCTAAGCACATTATCAGTGTTTAAAACATGCAAGAAGCATGTTAGTAGTGTGGTAAAAAATATGCAGTGTTCTAAAACAATTGGTTAAACATGTTATCAATGTGTTAAAAACATGTTATACATGTGCTAAAATGTAAAAAAAAAAATTATAATAGCAATTAGTTAAAGCATGTTAGCAGTGTGATAAAGCATGCTATCAGTGTTCTAAAACATGCAAGTAACATGTTAGCAATGTGCTAAAACATGGTAATAGTGTGATAACATCATATCAGTGTTCTAAAACATAGGAAACAGATTAGTGTTAAAGCATGTTAGCAGTGTGATAAAGCATGCCATCTGTGTTCTAAAACATGTAAGAAACATATTAGCAATGTGCTAAAACATGTTAACGGTGTGATAACATGCTATCAGTGTTCTAAAACATGTAAGAAACGTTAGCAGTGTGATAAAAACATGTTTACAGTGTTCTAAAACATGAGACATGTTAACAATGTGCTAAAACATGTTAGCAGTGTGATAAAAACATGCTATCATTTGTCTAAATATATAAAAAGCATGTTAGCAATGTACTATAACGTTACTAGTGATAAAACATGTTATCATTGTTCTAAAACATGTAAGAAACATGTTAACAGTGTGATAAAGCATGCTGTCAGTGTTCTAAAAGATGTAAGAAACATATTAGCAAGGTGCTAAAACATGTTAACAGTGTGATATCATGCTATCAGTGTTCTAAAACATGTAGAAAACATGTTATTAATGTGCTAAAGCATGTTAGCAGTGTTCTAAAACATGTAAAAAAGCATGTTAACAATGTGCTAAAGCATGTTATCAGTGTTATAAAGAATTCTATCATTGTTTCTAAAACATGTAGGAAACATGTTAGCAATGTGAAAAATGTTGTCAGTGATCTAAAACATGTAAGAAACATGTTAGCAATGTGCTAAAACATGTTAACAGTGTGATAAAACACGACAGCAATGTGCTAACCCATATTATCAGTGTTTTAAAACATGCAAAAAAAGTTTGCAATGTGCTAAAGCACGTTAGCAGTGTAATAAAAATATGCAGTGTTCTAAAGCAATTTGTTAAACATGTTAGCAATGTGTTAAAAACATGTTATACATGTGATAAAATGTAAAACAAATATAATAGCAAGTAGTTAAAGCATGTTAGCAGTGTGATAAAGCATGCTATCAGTATCCTAAAACATGTAAGAAACATGTTAGCAGTGTGATAAAAACATTAACAGTGTTCTAAAACACAAGAAACATGTTAACAATGTGCTAAAACATGTTATCAGTGTGATAAAAACATGCTATCATTGGTCTAAATATATAAAAAGCATGTTAGCAATGTACTATAACACTACCAGTGATAAAACATGTTATCAGTGATCTAAAACATGTAAGAAACATGTTAGCAATGTGCTAAAACATGTTAACAGTGTGATAAAACATGACAGCAATGTGCTAACGCATATTATCAGTGTTTTAAAACATGCAAGAAAAGTTTGCAATGTGCTAAAGCACGTTAGCAGTGTAATAAAAATATGCAGTGTTCTAAAACAATTTGTTAAACATGTTAGCAAGTGTTAAAAACATGTTATACATGTGCTAAAATGTAAAAAAATATATAAAAGCAAGTAGTTTAAGCATGTTAGCTGTGTGATAAAGCATGCTATCTGTGTTCTAAAACATGTAAGAAACATGTTAGCAGTGTGATAAAAACATTAACAGTGTTCTAAAACATAAGAAACATGTTAACAATGTGCTAAAACATGTTAGCAGTGTGATAAAAACATGCTATCATTGGTCTAAATATATAAAAAGCATGTTAGCAATGTACTATAACACTACCAGTAATAAAACATGTTATCAGTGTTCTAAAACATGTAAGAAACATGTTAACAGTGTGATAAAGCATGCTGTCAGTGTTCTAAAACATAAGAAACATGTTAACAATGTGCTAAAATATGTTAGCAGTGTGATAAAAACATGTTAACATTGGTCTAAACATATAAAAGTGTCACCAGAGATAAAAACATGTAAGAAACATGTTAGCAGTGTGATAGAAACATGCTGTCATTGTTCTAAAACATGTAAGAAACATGTTAGCAAAGAGTTAAAGCATGTTACCAGCGTGATGAAGTACGCTTTTATTGTTCTAAAACATGTCAGAAACATGTAAGCAATGCGCTTAAACATGTTAACAGTGTGATAAAAACATGTTTGCAGTGATCTAAAACATGCAAAAACATGTTAACAATTTGCTAAAGCATGTTAGCAGTGTTTTAAAGAATGCTATAATTATATAACATTACATTAACATGTTTTCAACCTGTTTAACACATTATGACAATAACACATTGCTAACATGTTTCCTACATGTTTAGAACACTGGCAGTATGTTTTTAATCACATCGCTAACATGTTTTAGCACATTGCTAGCATGTTTCTAAAACATATAAGAAACATGTTAGCAATGTGATAAGACCATGCTGTCAGTGTTCTAAAACATAAACCCCCGGTTTCACAAACAAGGTTTAAGGCTAGTCTTGGATTAAATTGCATGTTTGAGCTCTCAACTGAAAGTAACTTGCAGTGAGGTGTCTTAAAATATGGCAGTGTCATTTTTTGTCTCCAGGTGCACACCAGTAATTTATTTTTCTAAGGCCATTTTTATAAATGTGGCTTAAATAGCCTAATTTAACTAAGGTCTAGTCCTGGCTTAAGTTAAGCCTGGTTTGTGAAACTGGGCCAAAATGTTTTAAACACTAATTGTTAATTGTTATCACATTGTTAACATGTTTCTTACATGTTTTTGAAACATGCTAGCAATATGCTAAAACATGTTATCAGTGTGATAAAAACATGCTGTCAAGTGTTCCAAACATGAAAGAAACATGTCAGCAATGTGATATTGTTGATGCAATGTTCTTGTAATTCAGGCTCCAGGCTGAAGAGACTGATCTACCCAACGGGTTTAATGGCAGTGGGAGCGTCCATGTATTATCCTCAAGAGGCCGTGACCATCGCTAAGGTATACGCGTCTGTGTTCACACATGTTCATGTGCGTGTTTTATAAATGTCTCCTGTTGCAAATGCATTTTTGTAAGACAAATATTTAAAGGGTCACGAAACACCAAAACACATTTTTTGAGCTGTTGACAGTCATATCTGTGTCCCACGCTGCTATAAACACTATTAGGACACATATATTGCACTAAAAAGTGAAAATTGGTTGTTTTTGCGTTATTTTGAGCAAATTCGTTCTTCCGGTTTGAAACTAATTTTTGAAGCTACGTCACGGCCATGAGATACTTGTGTGTAAATTCAGTGTGGAGAGTGGCTGTCTGTCCTTGCGAGAACATTGTGACGTCTCTAAGGGTGCGGCATTATTTCATGAGAAAGACTTTGTTCAAACCAATCAGCACGCTCTATTGTGTATGCGGCGCAACTTCATTAATATGCATGATAGCTTCGGAGACTGTTTTACCTGTTACAGTGTTCAGACGGCAGAGAGACGCCACGATGTGTTGCCAAAACAAGTGAAAGAACTAGAATTTGGAGACACGGGTCGTCAGTGTTGCATTTATTAGTGTGCTGCAACGAAGGTTTTGTTTTCATTTCCCCGCTATGAGAGCGCTGCTGGACTCACATGTGGATTACAGTGCACTCGACAGAAATGCGTTTGTAAGGAACATTTTTTACCCAAGAGCTTTTCGCATCTGGAAATTGTGAAATCCGGATTTGCAGCTCGTCTCCTTTTAAAAAAAGACACAGCTCCAGTTTGATTGTACTGTCTCTACAGATTTGGTAACTGTGCAATCAGTGCCCTTTGTTTAACCCAGATGGCAAAGTTAGTTCGTATCGTCAGCAGAGCTCTTTCAGTTTTTAAAGACATACCATAGTCAAAATAATTTAGTTACTAAGTTTACAGAATGTTAATATCACTGCAATGTTATAGTACAATATTATGGACTGAAAGATCCGCTGTAAATGTTGCTGTCCGAGTGTAAACATGTAAACACAAACTATTCCCGTCGTGCAGGATTTTCGCTGTATTTTGTGACAGGATAGTCTAGACACACACGGCTTTCTGACATTACCTACCGAGTGCATCTAAGTTACAGAGAAATGCGGAGGATTTTTTTCTCCCATTCGCCGTGCGGTATTAAACATACCATTATAACTACACTCTTACAGCAGTTCCTTGCTTTCAATATCTTGTTTGTCATGGGCGACATGTAGGAAATATTCCTGAATAAAACGTTAAAGTGCCAAACTGCAGTTAAAGTCGACATTACTGTTACATTACTGATGTCCATGTAAACACAGTCACTGTCTTTCTCCCCTGCGTCTGCGTGCCCAAACGGAAACTCCCATATTTGCAAATCCTTCCCTCTTTCCCTCCCCCGACACTCCCACCTAAACAGAGCTAGACACGCCCACTTTCCTGACTTTTTCCAAACTAGAGGTGTGAAAAAACCCTGCTGAGGGATTTCATGGCCCTTTAGGTATACCAATATTTCAGACTTATTTCCGGTGGACAATTTGGATGTTTGTGTAATGCAGAAGCACAGTGAAGAGAGGCAAACAAAATGCAGGAATTAGAAGTAAATAATGAGTGCGTTTACACCAGTGGTGCCCAATGTAGGACTCGCAGGCCAAAGTTGGCCCTTGTTAACTTTTGGTTTGGCTCGCCATCCCATCTGAAAAGAAAGGGAGAATGATGGGGAGTTGGGGTGAATGCCTTTGATAGAGATCGTCATTTCAAATTTATTGTAACCTTTTGTTTCTTTGTTTAATTGAGGAGCTACAAAAAAGCCAACTAAAATTAAATCTTTCATTTAAATGTGTAAATGAATCAGACTTTTAAAATGTAAATACTGTCACTTGACAGATAGAGGACAATGCACAAGACATCGGCGAGCAAATCAAGGCAAAGGCAGGAGCAGCTCGTCTAGTGTATTAAGCATTGAACTCCATTGTGTTTTTAAATGGGATTATGTTTTTTTCTATAATAAGTTCATTATAAAATATAAAAGAATTATACTGCATCATTATTTAATATGTTTAAAGCACTGTTTTCTAGTTATTTTTTAATAATATACAAATAAATGAGCAAATTTTATGTAATAGAGTTTGGTACATTTTAATTCGTCCCGCAGCCATCAGTCAAGTTTGGTTTTATAAGAAAAAGTTTGGGTACCGATCAAGTGTGCCGCACGTCTGCTCTTGAGTGAAGGTCTCGGCCGTTAGATCGCCCCCTGGGGGCTGGCTGCAGTACAAGTCATAAGCCCGCCTCCTCCGTGTTAATGAAGGAGACGTGAGACCAAATTAAAAAAATAATTACTCTTGCAATAAAATGTCCTGAAAGCTGGTTCTGGTCAATTATGGCACTGGTTATCAGCTGATATAGGTGCAGATCTTCATTTTTGTAAACAGTATGTTTTTAGCAGTAATTTAATGCTGGGCGTGTCATCGTGATTGACAGCTGTGATTGACAGTTTCTCAAAGCAGACGTCGGAGCTTCGGCAGGAGACTGAAGTGTTATTATTCCATTTCTGTGTTATTTTACCATGATAAAATGAGTTGCTAAACAGTAAACTATAGTTTCTGACATACAGGATCTGGTGGAACACTGTTTATTCGGTAAGGTCAGGGCTTTATCAGTTTGCTGATACACGCTTAACTACCCAGATAGCAAAATACACTCGGGCCAGTTCCGACTAGACTCTCGCCTGCCGGAGCCCTCGGCCCGACTCCATCTGCTGTACCTACTCGCGCACAATACTCGCGGGCCGATCCGGCTCGGATGCCGCAGCGTCGACTCGCTATCGGCCGCCGCATCTGGCCCGATTGACTCGGGCAGTACGTCCATAGGCACCGGCCTTTGTTATTGTGCAGACATCAGCGGTCAAGTGAGCAGTTTGGGGGGCGTGGTTGATTTGATGTACAAGCGTTTGGTTGGAAGTTCGATTCCACAGCTCCTCCTCTGGCTCCATCAAGCAGTCCTTCTGCGCATGTCCTGGCTCCAATTTCAGCAGTCTTTTGCGACAGTTTGTGCCTGTCACGAGACGATTTTTCCTTCAAAGCGTTTAATGGAAAATGGCGCTGTCGCGTCGTCCATATTATATACAGTCATTGGTACCGATGGTTTACACAGACCATCTAAATGTGATTTTAATGAGATTTTGGCAATATTGCAATTAAATATTACCAATAATTGAGATTAAGCTCATAAATCGCAGTAAGCATTATCGTATTACCATAGGTGTTCTATGCCAATTTTAATCTGAGTATACAGGCATGTAAACACCTTTAACTGCATTATTACCATTGACCAAAGTGCACCTGCGGGTGTCAGTACAGTGTATCATCTGTGGAGTACGCTTTCTTAAGCTTTCATTTTGTTCAGCTTTTTACATTTTCAAAGCTGTTAAAACAAACAAAAAAAAATTTTGCCCCCAGTTTCTGATGCACAAATGACACACAGAACATTGGCCATTACATTTCTATCACACAAAACTGTTTTGCATTATATGGAAATAAATTTAATCAGCAGCCAGTACCACCTACCCAAAGTCTATCACTTTAAAAGGAATAGACCTAAAAATAAAAATAACGTCATCTTTAACTCACCCGCAAGCGGTTTCAAATCTGAGAGTTTTTTTTATTCTGTAGAATAGCTGAAAACCTGTTACTTCCATTGATAAAAAACAAATACTATAGAAGTCAATGGTTACAGGTTTACAGCATTCTTCAAAATATCTTCTTTTGTGTTCAACAGAAGATAGAAACTCAAACTAGTTTGGAACAAGTAAAGGGTGAGTAAATGATGACAGAATTTTCCGTTCTGGGTGAACTAACTCTTTAAAGGAAACTCATGAAATTAAAAATAAAAATCACATCAACCTTTCCCAGGACGTTTTCCGGCTGGCTTAAAAATACATAGTTTGTTTATGTGACAGCGGGATTGAAAGATTATCTATACAGTGTTTCATGAGGGAAAAGTCAAGGGTGAGGTTATGATCCATAACTTTCCAGCTCATCAATACAGCTCAAAAACAGCAGCTGAAACACATTCCTGAAAACTCCCAAGGCCATAAACACAAGCTCCCGCTGAGAGCTGCTTACTATCAGCCGGCGCTCTGTTTTCATTGTAACGAATATGGAAAAACTCTGATTATCTCTCAAAAGCCCCTTTCACACAGTGATACCGGTAAATATCCGGAAAATTACTGGAATGACTTTACTAGTAAATTCAAAAGGCGCTGTTCACACAGGCAAGAACGTTCCAGAATTTTTCCGGAAAAGACCATTCACACATCTATACCAAAATACCAGTAAATTCTGACATCATTAACCAGAAATGAGCTCTAAACGGCTGCGCTTGTATTTGTAAACAATTGACTACAGTACTAACTCTGTTGATGGATAAGTATTGTGAACAACTTTGATGAAAACATATGGAGGAATGTCCACTTTCGCATGTCGAGATGTTCATAATATGTGTTTGTGCTGGCGCAGAGCTTGAAGATAAACAAACAGCGGTTTATCATAAGCATTTTACTGATAATTTTTTACACAGTTGGCAGTATTGGAGATCAGAGTCACACAAAAAGGAACTATTCTGAGAAACTAAGGAGTCAGTTCTCTTTTAGCGACTCAGCATCCGTGTGGAAAAGTTTGAAAAACATCACAAACTACAAGACACCATCCCCCAGCACTGTAGACAACCAACGACTTGCAAACGACCTGAATGAGTTTTACTGCCGGTTTGAGAAAACCCCCCACACCCACTCTGAACTGCTGTTTACATCACCATTAACACCTCCACCCCCACCTCCCCCATACCTGCACTTCAGTTCAGTGAAGATGATGTGCGCCAGGTCTTCCGGAAACAGAAGAGGAAAAAAGCTCCAGGCTTCCACCCTGATATTCAACAGATCACTGGAGCTGTGTGAAGTGCCCTCCTGCTTCAAACGCTCCATCATCATTCCCATACCAAAGAAACCCAAACTCACAGGACTAAATGACTACAGACCGGTGGCGCTGACATCTGTGGTCATGAAGTCTTTTGAAAAACTGGTGCTGGCCCACCTGAAGAACATCACTGAACCCTCACTGGACTCTCTTCAGTTTGCCTACAGAGCAAACAGGTCTGTGGATGATGCAGTCAATATGGGACTGCATTTTGTTCTGCAACATCTAGACAGACCAGGGACCTATGTGAGGATCTTGTTTGTTGACTTCAGCTCAGCTTTTAACACTATCATCCCAAAACTTCTCCTGCCCAAATTAACTGAGCTCTCCGTGCCCACCTCTGTCTGTCAGTGGATCAACAGCTTCCTTACGGACAGGCAGCAGCTGGTGAAGCTGGGAAAATTCTCATCCAGTACCCGCACAATCACTACTTGCTATACACTTTTTTTATACACACATACACTTATTTAACAACACACTTTACATGCCAATTTGCACATAACAGCTGCACATATAATGTTGTATATAGTAATATAGCTGTACACACACTTGTCAATTTGTATATTTGCATTCACTACTTTTTAAAATATATTTATTATCTGTTTTTTAGGCCTGTCTGTAATTCTGTTGCATTGTAGAAGCTCTGTCACCAAAACAAATTCCTCGTATGTGTGAACATAACTGGCAATAAAGCTCTTTCTGATTCTGATTAAGAAGGAACATAGAAACGTTACCCATGGATTTTTGTTTTGGATTGTCTCCAGAACAAACCACTGTTATACAATGACTTGCCTAGTTACTCTAACGTTACCCTAATTAACCTAGTTAAACCTTTAAATGTCACTTTAAGCTGTATAGAAGTGTCTTGAAAAATATCTAGTCAAATATTATTTACTGTCATCATGACAAAGAGAAAATAAATCAGTTATTAGAAATGAGCTATTAAAACTATTATGATTAGAAATCTTCTGTCTGTTAAACAAAAATCTGACTTCAACTGTATATATATATATATATATATATATATATATATATATATATATATATATATATATATAAATATTAGGGGTGTCAAAATTAATTGTTTCTTCAGTGCACCGCGATGCAGACGCGGACAATTCGGTATCGGTTCAGCAATAATTAACGGTACAGTTTATATATCTGACTGTATTAAAGGACAAAATTGTTTTACAAATAGTAAATATAAATACATTTATACATTTTAATACAAGAATTGCTGCTGTGAAGAAAATATAAAACTGTGTATGGAAAGCATCGTGCACAGTGATGCACCAAGATATCGAATTGAACCGAATCAATGGCATGATAATCGTAACCGAACCATGAGACCAGTGTAGGTTCACACCTCTAATATATATATATATATATATATATATATATATATATATATACATACAGTTGCAATCAGAATTATTCAACCCCCTGATTTATTAGCCCCTCTGTTTATTTTTTTCCCCAATTTCTGTTTAACAGAGAGAAATATTTTCAACACATTTCTAATCATAATAGTTTTAATAACTCATCTCTAATAACTGATTTATTTTATCTTTGTCATGATGACAGTAAATAATATTTGACTAGATATTTTTCAAGACACTTCTATACAGCTTAAAGTGACATTTAAAGGCTTAACTAGGTTAATTAGGTTAACTAGGCAGGTTAGGGTAATTAGGCAAGTTATTGTATAACGATGGTTTGTTCTGTAGAATATTGAAAAAATAAATAGCTTAAAGGGGCTATTAATGTTGACCTTAAAATGGGTTTTAAAAAATTAAAAACTGCTTTTATTCTAGCTGAAATAAAACAAATAAGACTTTCTCCAGAAGAAAAAATATTATCAGACATACTGTGAACATTTCCTTGCTCCGTTAAACATTATTTGGTAAATATTTAAAAAAGAAAAAAAAATTCAAAGGGGGTTTAATAATTCTGATTGCAACTGTATATGTATGTATGTATATATATATATATATATATATATATATATATATATATATATATATATATATATATATATATATATATATATAATCTCTGTATGTGTTTCTAATCTGTCAACACAGAGCACAGGAGACAGTGTATACGACTGGGCGCTTCAGGCTTATGTTACAGTGGAGAAACTCTTTAAAGACAAACCTGCCTCAAAGAAAGACCAGCAGAAGGTGAACACATCTTTTACATCCTTACATTTACAGAACATTACATTACATTCATGCATTTGGCGGATCCACAATGACTTACATTGCATTTAACCCTCCTGTTGACCCAGTTTTAACAGCAGAAAAAAAAAACAACCAGTGATTTTTATCTTGAAGTTTGGTGATTTTTTTCTAACAATACTCCAATATTAGAAAAAATTTTATCATATTCATGAAGACTGTACACATTGGTGATCAGGTCAAGTTTGAACCGCCAGCTATAAAACCATTTTTACACCACAAAATCTGCTGGCACACTCAAACATACACAATAAAAATCTACTGTTTTAACGTTTATGAATACGATCTTGCTAAACTTTACATTTATGCATGCACTTTTAACATTACAAAATATACCCTTTACTTTAGTCAGAAATGAGTGTTGTCTACTGATTAAAGGTGCAGTATGCAAGTTTGACACCCAGTGCAAACACATTTGCACTCGGCTCCTCCTCTGACAAGTCTACGCCAGATTGACGTGAGTGTGCCTGACTATCAAGGCTAAAGTATGATTTCAGCCGTGCTCTATATAAAAGCAACGGCACCCTATAGAAGGAATATTTTCCATACTAAAAGGAGTTTGTTATAACCAACACCTGAAATTTATATTATAGAAACGGCTTCTATTTCTCACAGGTGAACAATGATCAGCTCAGGTACACCTCATGTGCTTTATTCAGTGTTAAATGCTAATAATGTGAGTTTGAATGCCATTTTACATGACATTTATTGACATACTACTGAAAGCAGCAGCAGATCTGGAAAATAAAATAAATTGTCTGAAATTGAGCTTTAGAACTGTGACTCGGTGCAACCCAACACACATGAGGGATTCAGCATCTACATTTAATCATGTTAAAGAGGTTTAATATGTATTCATTAGATTATAAACCTTACCATTTCATTGAAGTGCAGTAAGTGCACTATTCTGTGCATCTGAATGGCTGTATTTACATTTCCATCTGGTGTAAACAGCCAAATTTGTTCATCACTGTGTATTTCGTTACGTAGCGTGTTGTTAGGACACGGGGTTATAATGTAACCTGCTCATCTAATGTTTACACTCGTAATATTTATATTATTTGCCAATTAATAACCACCACATGTTAGGGCTGGGCGGTATATCGAGTTCTGGGGATATATCGATATGATTTCCCAATGTGATGCAGGATTATCCAATATCTGTCATATCGATATGGTTTGAGGTCACACGTGCGCATTCTGCGTGAAACAGACCACTCCAAGGTAGCCCACGAGCTCCACTTGCACAAATGAGCGCATGCACAAATGAATGATTCACTCTCTGAGTCATACAAAAGATTTGTTCAAAATTAACGAATCATTCAAGAATGACCCATCACTGACGCGACATGGAGGAACATGCAGTGCCGGTGTTGTATCAAAATCTGACTCCCCCTCGCGTGCACGCACATCACACAACGCCTGCAGCGATCACAGCGGTTTATCAGAAACCTTTAATCGATCATTTCTTCCGCAATTGACAGCAAGAACGAACATAGAAGCCTTGTCAAATTGACGCAGCACCTGAATGTGTTCAAAACAATTAAAAACGCCAAAATGGGACGAATTTATACCACATTTTGAAAGTGAAACCACCGCATATTCACTGATAATAAGTTCAGTATTTATTACACGACGGTCTCTTTTTTACATTTATGTTACAACACATTTATGGAGGGAAACCCCTGTGTTTGAATTATATTTTGCTCAAATACTGTTTAATAAGGTTTTAATAAAGGCTTTGACTCTCAAGTAACCATTTATGGAAAAATACCATACATACATCATATACCGTCATTCCTCCTAAAAATACCGAGATATGATTTTTGCCCATAATCGCCCAGCCCTACCTCATGTGAAACTCTGAATCTGTGTCTCATTTCAGGGTCTGCTACTGTCCACCAGAGGTCGCATTTCGGTCATGGACGCATGCTTAGAGAGCCGTTCTGAATGAATGAAATACGCTGTTTTCCACCAAGGCAACCAGGGGTGCTGAAATATAATTGGCTAAACTGGCAGTGGGCGGGTTAAATGACCAAAACAAAGACAGACGTTCTGGTGTTACACCAAATTCTGTGACAATCGTATTCTGTGACCCTAGTAGGCGCTGTTCTCACTGTTTGGCTTGAACTCGCTCCCACAGGCGGATTGGACACATCCCGCGCACATTGGGAACTCAAGGGCACGAAGCTGTTTGCATTTGGAGAACATTAAATTTTTCTGTGTGAAATACAAGGGATTTTATAGATACTTGAATTGAACAGTTCATTCGAGCGCGTTCACGTGAGAGTATGTACGCTGTTTGCGTGTCCAATCCGCCTGTGGGAGCGAGTTCAAGCCAAACAGAGAGAACAGCGCCTACTAGGATCACAGAATACGATGGTCACAGAATTTGGTGTAACACCGTCACGTGACACACATTTTCAAAGCAGAATATCTGACTTCAGCATTGTTTTTCAGATGAACAAGAATGTTCACTTAGCATGTTTCTGAAATATCTGCAAACATATTATGGGGTTTTATGCTTTAGAAGAATCAAAAACGTACATACAGCACCTTTAAACACTGATGAAAACTGCACACTGATGAGGGAAAACCTAGATATTCACAGCGTTTGTGTTGAAAATGAGCTTGTTTCTTCATGCAAAATAGATTTGAGGGTTGAAATTAAATTGAGCTGCTTTATTATAGTGGTTTAGTAAAAGTGGGTCATTTTTTGACCCAAAGGGCGAATGGTGTAGAATTCTAAGACAACAGGAGGGTTCAGGTGCACACTAGTTCATGCATTCCCTGTGGGTCGAACAAAACAAGTAAAAAAAAAAAACAAGTGTTTCTCAATCCCGATCCTCACACCCCACAAATCTGCATATTTTGCATGTTTCTCATAACCTCCTAGGGCGCGAGTGTCCACATATGTGAACAGCACATTTTTTAGCTCTTAAGTGGCTATTTAAAATACTCTGTATGTCTGTAACTAAATATAAAACATACAGTGTCATCCTGCAACTGTTTTGCAGCATATGAAATGTCCCAAACCCTATTTTTAACTGTGCAAAATGGGAAAACATGTTGTTTTAACTCTCTGAAAGTCAAAGCAAGTAAAAAAAAAAATTATATGTTAAATATGCATAAAAGAAAATTCGGGAAAAAGTGTTTTATGTAAATTGGGACCACGAGTCCACATATATGGACATCATTTTTCTCTAAAAGTACATCATATCAAAAGATGATACTTAGATTTTATTCTAATTAGGTTCCAATAAGCCCAAATAGCAAAGAGAAATCAAAAATGCATGTAAAAAATACACCTCGGGCCTTAAGAGGTTATTTAGCCCAGCTGATTTAGCATCAATAGTGTTCTGACTGACACGTTCCCTACAAAGTGTAGATCCTTCCCTACTCCCTTCTCTTTCATTACTCTCTACCAGAGCACAAGAAACCTTTATTTCACTTTGAATCATTCATTCACAGATTTACACAACAGCACTGCCTACAGCGTCTTACTAGAGAAGCCTGAGACACAGGCCCCGTTTACACTAGTACGTTTTAGTTTTAAAACAGTGTTTTAGAATGAAAACGATCCGCGTCCACATTGGCGTTTCACCCAGAGTTTCTGAACAACTCTCCCACTACACTGCTGAAAATGCATATCACGTGACGTATGCACTGCAGCGATGAGAGCTGTGCGCGTCGGACTGTTCATCAAGGATCTACCGCTGGATCTAATATTTGTTAAACGTGATATTTAACTCATCTTGTTGTCTATATCTAACAACATATTCCCCGACTTTGGTCTTTTGAATCTATTAATTGTTCTCATGTAACGTTTTTTGACTGAGTGCAAAGATAAGTTAATATATTGATGTAACCACATACACTGATTCTGCACATCTGACTGATTGCTTGCCTTTATTTCCTGTATTGTAATAATAATAATAATAATAATAATTCCTTACATTTATATAGCACTGGATGACGCGACGGCAGCCATTTTGCGCCAGACCACACATCAGCTGATTGGTGGAGAGGAGTTTTTGATTAAGCCAATTATGATATGGGGAAGGTTAGGAGGCCAGTGGGCAGATTTGGCCAGGATTAAACCCCTACTCTTTTTCGAAGGACATCCTGGGATTTTTAATGACCACAGAGAGTCAGGACCTCGGTTTGACGTCTCATCGAAAGACGGCGCTCACTGAGCAGTATAGAGTCCCCGTCACTATACTGGGGCATTAGGACCCACACAGACCGCAGGTTGGGCGCCCTCTTCTGGCCTCACTAACACCACTTCCGGCAGCAACCTAGCTTTCCCATGTGGTCTCCCATCCAGGTACTGACCGGGCGCAACCCTGCTTAGCTTCAGTGGGCGACCATGTGAGAGTTGCAGAGAGATAGCTGCTGGCGTATTGTACGTTATACTTTTATAATGGCCATTATTGATTATTAAAACTGATATTCAGCAAAATGTTTCATATTTGCAATGAAAATGAAAGGAGGCAGTGATGTTATCGGCTCCGTTTTGTTATAAATATGCATACAGTGAAGATGACGCTCATATAAATATGCAGCTACACGATGCCTCAACATTTCTGCTGTCTGTTAAGTTGCTGATATCAAAATGTAAATAGGCAGTTCCTCATATCATGTTTTCATTGTATTTTTAAAGTGAAACAGCATAGCCAGGGTATGTGAGTGAGGTTATACAGTACCCTGTTCCCTTATTTACACGACATGTCCTCGGGAGTTTGTTTCCATCTCAAACTTGCGAAGTCTGAACTTACAAGGAGAGGATGCAAGACTGAACTGTGTGTAGGCTACTTAATATTGAGGAAAAAGCCCCAATGAGAGAGGCGAATGTCTGCAGCCACTCCTCTGTTTTCAGATGTCTCTGTTTTCCCCCATCCACACTAACACAGAGCAGCAGCGGTTTAAAACCAAAACGGCCTCTCCAGCGTTTCCAAAAAGCTCAGTTTCCGGCGTTGAAAAACTCCGGCGTAGTGTGGATGGAAGGCGTAACCGTAGCAAAACTTATGTGCTTTAAAACTAAAACGTATTAGTGTAACTTGGGCCATAGTATACTTCTGTAAATAATTACACAATTCACATTTCACATGCTAAAACGTCAACTTATATTCTCCCTTCAAACTGAAATCATGATGGAATAGCCTGTGGAGTCCACTTTGCAGGGCACTTGTTGTTAACTTAGATCAAACATCTGATGTGAAAAGAGAAACATGTCAAATGTGCAGAGCTGTGGAGCACGAGGACCGGGATTGAGAAACAGTTTAAACCCGGTAGCTTGGCTTGTGATGCTTAACAGTTTGAATGCTGATATCGTATTTAGTTTTTCCTTCACTTCTTGTTGTAACAGGATCAAGTGGAGAAGAGTTCCAGTGGAGAGACCAAAGATTAGGTATGTTACGATAAGGTACGATACATCTTTCTCAGATTAGATCTACAGAGGCCAAGACAGCTTAACATGCTGCAATTCAAGAAAAACAGATGCAAATTAGGAAAATATCCTCATCGGTTCGACAGCATACGTGTTATTTAGGCTAATAATATCTAGTTTATGCTAATAATAATGCATAATAACAAACTAAATCACAACACCAGTCACACGTGTCAGCTTTCTAAAATGTATTGATTTATAGATCTATATAAAAAATATATATATATATCAGATATTTGATGATCTGATATAGTTGGCTGATATACGACTATTTTGGTTAATCCTTAATACTTTAGTAGTAAAATATTATGGTAAAGAATTTGTCAAAATTGTAGTAAACTCTTTTTGATGCATCAAAGAATGCACTTTATTATACCAGCAGCTAATCCAGCCAAAACAATCGTGTTTAAAATAAGTTAAATAAATATTATATATATATATATATATATATATATATATATATATATATATATATATATATATATATATATATATATATATATATATATATATATATTTATATATATATATATATATATATATATATATATATGTGTGTAATATATAAATATTAAATAAATAAATTTTATAAAATGAATAATAAATAAATATTAAATAACAAATACATATTATATAAATAATAAATAACAAATAAATATTATATAAATAAATAAATATAAAATAAATATTAAATGAATAAAAATTATAGATAAATATTAAATGAATAATAAAAAAATATAAAATAAATAAATATTATATAAATAAATAAATAAAATAAATAAATAGTAAATAAACAAATAAATATTAAATGAAAAATAATAAAAAAATATTAAATGAATAATAAATAAATATTAACTAATAAACAAATATTAAATAATAAATAAATATTAAATAAATAATCAAATATTAAATGAATATTATATAAATAATAAATAAATAATAAATGAATATTAAATAACAAATAAATATTAAATGATTAAATATATATTAAATAAAGCAAAAAAAATTAAATATTAAATAAATAAATAGTAAATAAATAATTTAAAATTATTAAATAAATAAATATTAAATGAATAAATAAATAAATATTAAACAAATAAATATAAAATGAATATTATATAAATAAATAAATAAATATAAAATAAATAAATAGTAAATAAATAATAAATAAATAAATATTAAATGAATAATAAATAAATATTAATTAATAAACAAATATTAAATAATAAATAAATATTAAACAATCAAATATTAAACGAATATTATATAAATAATAAATACATTTTAAATAAATAATAAATAAATATTAAATAAACAAATAAATATTAAATAAAGAAAAAATTTATAAATATTAAATAAATAAATAGTAAATAAATAATAAATAAATTTTAAATAAATAAAAATTAAATGAATGAATAAATATTAAATGATTAGTAATTAAATAAATAATTATATTAATAGTAAATACATTTTAAATAAATAATAAATAATTATTAACTAATAAACAAATATTACATAATAAATAAATATTAAATAAATAATAAAATTTTAAATGAATATTATATAAATGTTAAATAAATAGTAAATAAATAATAAATATTGAATAAATATTAAATGAACAAATAAATATTAAATAAAGAAAAAAATATAAATAAAAAATAAATAAATATTAAATGATTAGAAAATAAATTTTAAATAAATAAATATTAAATGAATAGTAAATACATTTTAAATAAAAATTAAATGAATAAAAAAATATTAAATTAATTATAAATAAATAAAATTAATATTAAATAAATAAATATTAAATCAATAATAAATAAATATTAAATGAATAAATATTAAATAATATTTTACCAGGACTGATGAAGAGGTGTAATAATTTGACAACAGTTTACTTTTTTTTGATTTGTTATAACATTTTGTGATCTAAATAGTAGAGAGTTCTCCAACCGATTAGTACAGGCTGAAATATGCCAATACTTAATCATTTTGAGAAGCAATAATCTTGTTTCTTTCAGTTCAGTGGCATTATTGTTTACTTCCCGTTCTCCAATGTGACTGATGACGTGTTAAATGTGACTATTAAAACTGCAGTATAGAGTGTAACATTATGCCAGTGCAGTGAGATTTATTTACACAGGTCTCATTTTCTCAGAAATCCTCATGACTGTTGTGGATTGTGTGTGTTTGTTTACAGGTACATCAGATCTCTCGGGATGTTGTTTGTGTGTGTGGTGGATCTCCAACACTGCACAGTTTTATGACCCGCTTTTGCACTCACCGCTTCCTCTTTCATCTGTCACTCTCAGACAGGAGGTAGCGGTTCATCTGGAAAGTTTTAAACTTGAAAAACTACTGGAACTGTGTGTAAAAATACACTGGCGCACCAAAATAAATTATATAGAGACAGTTTGGTGTGATTTCTGACTGAATTACATACAGAAGTGTAGTAAGCGTACTTATTTATTCAACTTTTATAATCCACATATATAAGCTTTCCATTAATGCATAGGTCTCAAACTGGATTCCTGGAGGGCCGCAGCTCTGCAGAGTTTTGCTCCAACCCTAATCAAACAGCTGATCCAACTAATCAAGGTGTTCAAGACTACTAGAGACTATTAAGCAGGTGTGAGTTGGAGGTGGTTGGAGCTAAACTGTGCAGTGCTGTGGCCCTCCAGCAATTGAGTTTGAGACTATTGCATTAATGTAAGGTTTGTTAGGATGGGACAGTCCTCCTCTATTTGGCTATGCAGCAACATTTTGAAAAAGTTGTGCAAATTAAGCAGTGGTGGAAAGAGTACTAAAAAATCATACTTAAGTAAAAGTACCATTACTTGCCTGAAAATACAGTGCAAGTAGAGTAAAAGTATCTGAGTAAAAAGTAGACCTTTCAAAAGTACTCATGAGTAGTGAGTAGTCAGTATTATGATGTAAAAGGCTGATGATTTACATCTAATTTGTGGATTGTAGTGCATTTAGTTCTTGCCTAGCAGGCACACAACATCATAAGACGTTTAGATTTAGGTCGCAACGTCAGGTGACCAAAATTCAATGTCTAGCCAGCATCTAAGGATGTTAGATCAACGTCATTTGATGTCGTTATTGGACGTCAAAATAACGTTGACGTCCAATAACGACATCAAATGACGTTGATATTTGGTTGATTTTACGTTGTGTTGGAATGTGACCAAAATCCAATGTCGAGCCAACATCTTAAACCAACGTCATATTGACGTCACATTATGACATTTATTTGTCAGGTATGGCAACCAAAATCTAACATCTGATAGACGTCATAGTGGTAACATCCACACAATGTTAAGCTGTAACATTAAACATTGATATTTGGTTGATTTTAGGTTGTGTTAGAAAGTGACCCAAATCAAATATCGAGCCAACATCTTAAACCAACGTCATACTGACGTCACATACTGACATTTATTCATCAGGTATGGCAACCAAAATCCAACATCTGATAGACGTCATAGTGGTAACATCCACACAACTTCAAACTGTAACATCATAATGCTGTGTTCACACCAGACGCGGAAGAAGCATAAAGCGTAAGCGATTTACATGTTAAGTCAATGCAAAGGCGCGAATAGACATCCTGCAGCACGGATGGCGCGAATTGAGCGTTTTGCACGTTTGATGTGCTTAAAGCCTTGTTTATACTCGACGCGTCCGCTAGTTCGCTTGAGTGCGCGCGGAGAATCTGACGTCATCGCGGAGTTTGCGGATGTTCGCTTTGAGTGCGCGCGACATCATTTCGGCTGGCGGTGCGCACAGCATTTTTTGAGACCCAAGCGAACAGTGCGCCGCATCTGGTTTGAGTTGAAATGAACCACTTTGAAGAGATTTTGTCTGAAACAGGTACACCTGTACAGACATCTTTATGATCCGTGATGATAGAGATAACCTGATGAACAATAATTTTTGGCTAGAAATTGCAACAGCAGTGGGAAAGGAGGAAAGTTTTTGTTAAAAAGTTTGGAAAAACCTGAGGGATAGTCTGTTAAAGCCAAAAGAGGCCATGGCAAAAGTGGAAACCCAGCTACACAATTACAGAAATATGTTTTTCCCACCATTTATAGGTTTTACACTGATGTTTATATTACAGTTTTGAATTTAAAACAATTTAATAATTACAAAACTATAATGAAGGATCAAATTATTTCTTTGATAACTGGGAAAGAATATTTGAACCTATCTGTTTACAATATACTGATGCCCTGTTTCTCTAGGCTTTATTGGTGATAATGCTCAGGAATGTTTGGACTATCATTGCCTTTTTAGCATAATAAGAGGACAGAAACTAGCCAGACATAATGTGTGAATTGGGGAGCGGGCTAAATAAAAAAAAACATCTGCATTTTTAAGTGTGCTTTTTTTTTGGCTTTTATTCTTGCCATAATAGAAATATATTTGTAGAGCAACCCATTTTCTCTCCTCATTGATATTTTAATAAACTTTGATAGGTAAAACTGTCCGAGATATGAACAAAAGCAATTGATGCATCAAAGTTTGATTAAAACAAACCTTGAATGGTTATAAAAATCCGTATAATCATTAAAATAATTTATAAAAACAATAAAAATAATTAGTTTAAAAATCGTGAATGATATTAATGATATGACGTAGTTCCGGAAACTTTCTACTTCTCTGTTTATCCGTCTGACTTTACGGTCAGTTACTTTTGACCGGCCCCTGTCGTTTTAAAGAATATCACAACGGCGAACGTGGCAAGTACAAATGCCTCGTCCGTTTTGCGAGGTGCGCGCGCAGTCAGCGGAGATGCGCGATGCGGCACCAGGCGAAAGTATAACTCCAGCTTAACACGCAAATCACGCGAAGCACTCGAGTTAAAAAATCTGAACCTCAGCAGACATTTGCACCACGTTAACCAATCAGGAGCTTGCTCATGTGGGGGCGTGATTGTGACGTAGCACCTGTTGTTGGTGTCCCGGGGGAAATCCTCCAGCCGACACCGAACTGTTCATCAAACTGGGCTTGGCTCAGTCAGAAGCACCGCTGAAAGCCTCCGTCATCCAGGTTAAGTTTCTGGAGGAGTTTATGAGCTCACAGAGCTGGGTGCACCTCTGAAAGGATTAAGTGGACTCAGACACTGCTCCAAACATATCGACGCTGTTTTACAGCCTTCATAAAGCACATAAACACAGTTTATGCATGTTGTCTTAGTCCAAGCTGTATAGGCTCGAAAGCCTACTACCAATTAAGCATATTAGCTGTAATGAGAAGGGGTGTGGTCTAATGACATCAACACCCTATATCAGGTGTGCATAATTATTAGGCAACTTCCTTTCCTTTGGCAAAATGGGTCAAAAGAAGGACTTGACAGGCTCCGAAAAGTCAAAAATAGTGAGATATCTTGCAGAGGGATGCAGCACTCTTAAAATTGCCAAGCTTCTGAAGCGTGATCATCGAACAATCAAGCGTTTCATTCAAAATAGTCAACAGGGTCGCAAGAAGCGTGTGGAAAAACCAAGGCACAAAATAACTGCCCATGAACTGAGAAAAGTCAAGCGTGCAGCTGCCAAGATGCCACTTGCCACCAGTTTTGCCATATTTCAGAGCTGCAACATCACTGAAGTGCCCAAAAGCATAAAGTGTGCAATACTCAGAGACATGGCCAAGGTAAGAAAGGCTGAAAACCACCACCACTGAACAAGACACACAAGCTGAAACGTCAAGACTGGGCCAAGAAATATCTCAAGACTGATTTTTCTAAGGTTTTATGGACTGATGAAATGAGAGTGAGTCTTGATGGGCCCGTGGCTGGATCGGTAAAGGGCAGAGAGCTCCAGTCCGACTCAGACGCCAGCAAGGGGGAGGTGGAGTACTGGTTTGGGCTGGTATCATCAAAGATGAGCTTGTGGGGCCTTTTCGGGTTGAGGATGGAGTCAAGCTCAACTCCCAGTCCTACTGCCAGTTTCTGGAAGACACCTTCTTCAAGCAGTGGTACAGGAAGAAGTCTGCATCCTTCAAGAAAAACATGATTTTCATGCAGGACAATGCTCCATCACACGCGTCCAAGTACTCCACAGCGTGGCTGGCAAGAAAGGGTCTAAAAGAAGAAAAACTAATGACATGGCCTCCTTGTTCACCTGAACTGAACCCCATAGAGAACCTGTGGTCCATCATCAAATGTGAGATTTACAAGGAGGGAAAACAGTACACCTCTCTGAACAGTGTCTGGGAGGCTGTGGTTGCTGCTGCACGCAATGTTGATGGTGAACAGATCAAAACACTGACAGAATCCATGGAAAGAAAGGTGGCTATATTGGTCACTGATTTGTTTTTGTTTGTTAAAAAGATATTATTTTTTATTTCACATATTAAGGTTTTAGTTATGAGACTCCCAAAATAATTCCGCAGAAATCCGCAGATTTTTACCAAAATTCTCCGCAGAAATAGCAAAAAACGTCCGCAGATTCCGTCTGGCCCTAGTCATGAGTCATGAAGACGTTGTTCTTAGCTGATATTACTGGAAGTGTGAGGGGAAAGTTAGTGTTATTTTCTCTACCCAAAGATGAAGAGTCAGTGGTTGAGGTTTATTTTTGCAAAAATACCTCAGCATTATAGCCCAGCCTGTGCTGTGTTCCCGTCATTTGTCTGACGAGTGCTTCAGCAATCTACACGCTTATAACAGGGGATTCATCGGACGTTGGTAAAGGAAGAATCAGAAAAGACTATTGATGTATGAGAATTTGACAGAACTCGACAGGAACACCATCAGTACACAGCTCATGGATCAGTGGATCATGGATCAGTTTCTTCCTCCATTTCTTAGGGCTAGGTAAATGGCTGTCTCCTTGTTTTTTCTAGCTTGCAAATTCTGTATTTAATTGTGTTTCGTTACTTGTAACCACTTGTACTGTATCAGGTTAACTCTTTATATTCTCATATTGCGTCTAAAGCCACGTTGAAAATGCGACGCATGCCACGGTTTACGAATTTAAATGCGTTTGTGAGCTCGCGATCTATGTGAGTTTTCCGCGATAAATAACTAAACAGGAGGGTGCCGGGAGATGGGTCTAAAATACGGGAGACTCCCGGGAAAAACAGGAGTGTTGGCAGGTATGCTCACACATACACTCTGCACTCTGACTACTTCAATATTGTTGATGAGTCGCGCTGGGCATTTCACGCTGTCTCGTGCTGAACGATGTTGACCAATTGCAATCAGTGGTGTAAAGTACTTGAGTAAATGGACTTCGTTACTTAAGTATTTTTTTGGCTACTTTGTACTTGTACTGAGTATCAAAAATATAAGCAACTTTTACTCTCTACTTGACTACATTTTTGATTGAATATATGTACTTTTTACTCCACTACATTTGAACAGATGCTTACCGTTACTCTTTACATTGTGATTGTGCACAACAAGTCGGCATTTTTATCTACCACAGTTAATTTGTTGGGCGGATGAGGCGATATCGCCATCTGCAGGGTGCTGAAGGTACTGTATGCTATTTATGAGCTAAATCATGTGAACGTGAATTAGCAGCTTGCCTAATACCAGGTGTTTAATTAGCAACATGGCTGCAGCCAGTGATGAAGACGAAGCTTGAATTTATATGTAGTTTACTAAGTTGAAAAATAACAGTGCTCCTCTTTGTTTAATTTTAATACAGAGAAAACATCTTAATCAATTGAAAAACTACTCAAAATAAAAATATTGCCCCCCTCTGATACTGAGAGATGAATCACATCAAAGTCAGCTCTGATTTTTGTACTACGTTTTATTACTTTTTTTTTTTTTTTTGATAAATTGTTTGTGCCTGTTTTGAACATTTGAGTTTGACTGAGACTTTTTGTTCTATTTTTTTTTTTTTTTTTAATATTTTGTTCTGCCATTTTGAAACATTAAGGTGTTCAATTTAATTTATATATTAGGAAAATTAAACCTTTCTTGGTGTTCTTTGAGCCTACATTCAGTATGAGTAAAATACTTAAGTTCTTTTAAAATCGGATACTTTAATACTTTTACTCAAGTCTTATTGGAATTGGTGACTTGTAACTTGTAATGGAGTAATTTTTACAGTAAGGTATCTGTACTTTTACTCAAGTATGGTTTTCAGGTACTCTTTACACCTCTGATCGCAACAGACTGTCATCAGTCCAATCAGCGCAGATTAGCTTCGCACTATGGAGGGGTTTGGGACTAAATGAGTCGCTGAATGAATCATATGGGAGTCTCTGGGATAATTAGGTAAAAATAAATGCATATTATAAGACAATCAAAGTGCTTTTTGACCTTGCATGCATATCAGCCTGTTGTTGGAGACTCTTACAACCAAAATATGACCCTTTTTAATGTATAATAGGGGCTCTTCAAGCTTTCAAATAACTTGTGCTAATATAAAAGTATGATTACAGATTTAAAAAAAATTACAAATATATTCATGTACAAAAGAAATACTTATTCTGAGCTGTATTTGTTAAAACTTACAAAAGCGATTAATTGTATTTAAATTCAATTTAATCATTTTAAAAGCCGATATCAGGATAAGCCTTGAAAGTGTAAAGCTCTAAATAACTGTATGCTCTGACCCTTAAATAGTTCTGACTGTTTTGTATATGAGCCTCTTCACATGTTTGCCCTGTATGTGTGGTGTTCAAGGGTAACAGGAAGCTTTATGTTTGCGTTTTAGCACTATAATGTCAGCAGAGCTGCTGGAGTCTGGACTTCCTCTTCCTGTGTTATCATAAACAAAACCGCAGCTGAAGGAGTTTAACGACCTCTAAACTAGTTCTGTCTAGATTCAGACGGGTACATGTTTCCAGCCCATGTCACATGATCAAAACATCACCTGAAGGCCTGAAATGTCTCACATACTTTGTACTTACGGGAGTCATTTCTTTGGCATGTAGAACCCTGAAGCAAGATGCACTTTATCTAAATTATGAGACCTCCTGTTACATTACATTTCTTTTTAAAACATTTACCAAGTGCTGTTTAACCGAGGATTGTTTCAACACATTTCTAAACATAATAGTATTATTCATTTTTTTGTATTTGGCATGATGACAGCACTTATGTTGCACGACACTAGTATTCAGCTTAAAGTGACATTTAAAGGC
Organism: Danio kyathit; assembly: GCA_903798195.1. Taxonomy (NCBI): domain Eukaryota; kingdom Metazoa; phylum Chordata; class Actinopteri; order Cypriniformes; family Danionidae; genus Danio; species Danio kyathit. Next base: position 5,010,676 of record LR812523.1, on the reverse strand, counting down.
TTAACTAGGTTAATTGGGATAAAGTTAGGGTAATTAAGCAAGTTATTGTATAACGATGGTTTGTTTTGTAAACAATCAAAAAATTATTTCTTAAGGTGGCTATAAATATTGATCTTAAAAAAAATTAACTGCTTTAGTAACATTCATTCATTCATTTTCTTGTCGGCTTTGTCCCTTGCGGGGTCACCACAGCGGAACGAACCGCCAACTTATCCAGCACGATTTTACGCAGCGGATGCCCTTCCAGCCGCAACCCATCTCTGGGAACTTCCACACACACATTCACACTCATACCCTATGGACAATTTAGCTTACCCAATTCACCTGTACTGCATGTCTTTGGACTGTGGGGGAAACCGGAGCACCCGGAGGAAACCCACGCGAACCCAGGGAGAACATGCAAACTCCACACAGAAACGCCAACTGACCCAGCCCAGCCGAGGTTCGAACCTGCGACCCAGCGACGTTCTTGCTGTGAGGCAACAGCACTACCTACTGCGCCACTGGGTTGCCGCTTTAGTAACAACCAAACTAAAAAAAAAAAAAAACTCAAAATAAAAATATAATAGGAAATATTATTTAAATGGCTTTAAGGCTTTGTTAAACATCACTTGGAAAATGTAATAATAATAAACAACAACTATTATTATTATTATTATTATTATTATTAATATTATTTCACAGGAGGGTGAATAATTTGTCCTGTAACTATATAATAAAAGGTAAATTTCCAATCAGTAAATTATATTTTTTGTTTAAGTGTGGTTTATTTATAAACTAATTTCGAGAGGATCACGTGCTTATGATCAACACGGCTGACACCTTATTAGCTCCGTAATCTGCCCTATTAGATGATTACGGACACATTATAAATAACCAGAGATTTCACTCCAGTTATCTTCGTCTCGAAGTTCCCCCCTCCTTCCACCCTTTCCTATAGGGCGACACGGCGGCCCAGTGACTAGCACTGTTGCCTCACAGCAAGAACGCCACCAGTTCAACCTCCCATTGAGCCGGTTGGCATTTCTGTGCGGAGTTTTCATGTTCTCCCCGTGTTCGCGTGGGTTTCCCCCGGGTTCCCCGGTTTCCTCCCACCGTCCAAAAACATACACCATAGCCAATCGACTAAACCAAATTATTGCCTAAGACAACCTTAGTTTACACTTTTCACACGGCGATAAGAGGGGGAGTTCTCGAGACCTTCCTGAGCTCGAACTTCCCTCTCGCCCTTCTAACGGGAGGGAGCCCCGGGCTCGAGGATATACGAGCTCAGGGCTCTCTCCCGGGACAGCATGCCAATTACGCTTTATTGATCATCAGCTAAGTATGAACTCTTGAAAATATAAGCTTTATTTATTAAATGTAAATTGGAATACTCTTCCCACAAACATTAGAAATGCTGCTTCCTTGGACTGTTTTAAGAAGCTACTTAAAACTAGGCCCACACAGAATCTGCGCGTGCAGATTTTCCGCAGATTTTTAGCTCATCATTAAAGCCGCGGTCACACTGGACTTTTCTCCCCATAGACTTCCATTCATATGCACGCGAATGCGTCAGACCGGAAACGCAGGGTCATGCGTCGAGTTTCGCATTTCGCTGCGGTGCAAAGTTCAAGCTTGGTGAACTCTGATCTGCGAAATCGCATCACTTGACTGCGTGAGACCAATCCAGGATCAAAACATGACCTCTCTGAACAGAAATTTAAAACATGGAGCAATCACTCGCTTTTTTAATGTCTAATCATCTTGTTTAATCCCGCCCCTTTTCACAGCGCCGTGCGACATTTTCGCAAGCTCAAACTTTAGTGTGACTGCAGCTTAATTCTGTTTATTTACTTGAGTAAATGTGTGTAAATCTAAATTTATTCAGTTTTTTAATTACAGTAATATTATTGACTAATATGAAAATGTTCATCTGATTTATGTGCAATGCAGTTTGTACAGTAATATTTTCCGTCTTTTAGTAGAGATATTATATGAGAGACTTGCTTTGTTTACCAAATAAAGTGAATCTAATTGGATTTGCATTTTAAACATAAAATAAAAGTTAAAAAGGTGTTATTTTTATTTCACATATTCAAGGTTTTAGCTATGAGACTCCTAAAATAATTCCGCTGAAATCCGCAGATTTTTACCAAAATTCTCCGCAGAAATAGCAAAAAACGTCTGCAGATTCCATCTGACCCTACTTCAAACTCATCTATTTCGGACTGTTTTTAATTTGTGATTTCTTTTTTACTCTCACTGCGTTTTTACTGTATTCTTTATTGTTTTATTGTGCTTTGTTGTTGTTTTTACTCTTTTGTAAGAGCTTTGGGTCTTAGAAAAGTGTGTTATAAATTAAATGTATTATTAAAATATGACATTGCATATTATTAAGCATAATTAATTAGCTACTACTGTAAAACCCTGTGCTGTCTACAAATTCACAGGATGGCTGATCACATGTCCTTTAATTGTATATGAAGTCAGAATTATTAACCCCCTCCCCCCCACCCCACCCCGTTTATTTTTTCCCCCAATTTCTGTTTAACAGAGAGCAGATTTTTTCAACACATTTCTAATCATAATAGTTTTAATAACTCATCTCTAATAACTGATTTATTTTATCTTTGTCATGATGACAGTAAATAATATTTGACTAGATATTTTTCAAGACACTTCTATACAGCTTAAAGTGACATTTAAAGGCTTAACTAGGTTAATTAGGTTAACTAGGCAGGTTAGGGTAATTAGGCAAGTTATTGTATAATGATGGTTTGTTCTGTAGACTATTGAAAAAACATATAGCTTAAAGGGGCTAATAATATTGACCTTAAATGGTATTTAAAAAAATTAAAAACTGCTTTTATTCTAGCTGAAATAAAACAAATAAGACTTTCTCCAAAAGAAAAAATATTATCAGACATACTGTGAACATTTCCTTGCTCTGTTAAACATCATTTGGGAAATATTTAAAAAAAAATCAAAGGGGGGGAAAATAATTCTGACTTCAACTGTGTGTGTGTGTATGTATGTGTGTGTATATATATATATATATATATATATATATATATATATATATCAATTTAAAAAAAAATGTACAATACGATCTTTTTAAAAAAAGTTTTATTAACTATTAAAATGTGACATTGCACATGTTATTAAACATATTTAATCACTACTACTACTACTGTAAAACTCCTGGTTTACTAAATGTTTTACCCTGTGCTGGGTCTACAATTTTACAGGAGGACTAATCACTTGTCCTTTATGTGTGTGTATATATGTAAATATATAAATAATGGCAATCATTTGATTAAAACAAAAAACCGTTTCCAATCAGTGAATTTATTTAATTTTAAGTTTTATTTATTAAATGTGACAGTGCAGATATTATTAACCATATTTATTGAGCTACTTGTGTAAACCTTTTCATTTACTGAAAGTTTTCCCCTGTGCTGGGTCTACAATTTCACATGAGGGCTAACCCACTTGTCCTTTAACTGTGTAAATAAAAATAAAATAATTTGTTTAAGGGCGGCACGATGGCTCAGCGGTTAGCACTGTCGCCTCACAGCAAGAAGGTCGCTGATTCGAGTCCTGACTGGGTCAGTTTGCATGTTCTCCCCGTGTTGGGTTTCCTCCGGGTGCTCCGGTTTCCCCCACAGTCCAAACACATGCGCTATAGGGGAATTTGTGTGTACTTGTGTGAAATTATTTTGGACGGAACTATGCATCTATCTCTCAAAAATGACAAATGTTAATATTGTCAATACTTTTGACATCATTTTCTTTTATTACAACTCTAAATCTTGCATTCAGTACATTGTTAATCTTTTTATTATAATGGGTAAGTTTTTTTTTATTCACAAGTGTAAATTGTTGGAAAAAAAATCATATTCTGGCTATTTTTTTAATTGACTATAAGTCATATATTTTGTCTTTAGTGGGCATAAAAAACTAAAAGTCTTTTAAAAGTAAAAAATGCCTTTCAATGTAAACCTTATATAATTTTCCCTCTGGTCTCTGTTTATTTTATTTTTTTATTTGTTTAATTTTTAGTTTTTCTTCTTTAAATTGTATTATGCAGATTGTAACTTCATATCAATTTTTTTCTAATGTTCAAAGTTTCTGCACTCTAATGTTAACTGTTATTGAAACCAACAAAAATAAATAAATAAATAAATAGGGGAATTGGATGAACTAAATTGTCTGTAGTGTATGAGTGTGTGTGAATGAGAGTGTATGAGTGTTTAACAGTACTGGGTTGCAGCTGGAAGGGCATCCGCAGTGTAAAACATATGCTGGAATAGTTGGCGGTTCATTCCGCTGTGGCGACCCCTGATAAATCAGAGACTAAGCCAAAGGAAAATGAATAAATAATACGATTAAAACTAAATAACTAAGCTTTTCACTCATCATAGCACACGTGCTGCTGATGATGTGACAATAAAAGTGATTTGATTTGACATACATTTTGAAAACAGACCTCATTCAAACAAAACTCCAATCAGTAAAATAACCTTTTGAAGTTTTATTTATTAAAATGTGACATTGCAGACGTTCTAAAACAGATTTAATCTGCTGCTACTGTAAAGCTCCTCGTTTACTGAATGTTTTCCCCTGTGCGGTGTCTACTTGGATGACATCTTGAGTAGGTTGCACTTGTCGATCTCGTAGAGTCTCCATCCCTCCTCGTGCGAGAGGTCAGACGCTCCTCTCCGCTTGTAGAACTCAATAGAGGAGGTGTTCCACTCGGCCACTATGAAGTGCATACCGCTGCATCGAGTCTTCACTGCAGTCTGTAGACATCCACACAAAAAAAATGTAATAAAAAATGTGAATGGTGGACTCTTAATCTGTTAAATTCATTTTATGAGCAATTTCATGCAAATGTCAACCTTCACCAAAATAGTAAAACCCCTTTTTTAAGTTTGTGTAGGCTTCTGTTTTACAGTACTGTTAACATGCTCTCAAATGTCTCTGGTAAATCAAATATAATAGTTTGAAACGCTGACAAAAGTCTCACAAGTGACAATTTCACATCTGTCACATCCATAACCAAGTTTTTCCCTCATAAATGCTAAAATGTCCAATAAAATGAAATCAGTCATGTTTGTTCTATAGTGAGCAACTCTTATCTGTTTGATTAGCATCGTTTCTATTGGGTTGTGTAGTTTAATTCACAGAATCTTTACAAAGTATGTTGTATACTGTAAACTCGCAGACTTTTTAGGTCACATCCATAACGCAAGTTTATAATAAATTAGATATTTTGCTGACCCCATAACTCTGAGGTTTGTTGTTTTGGAAGATATAAACGGATGTTTTAATATAATATTCTTTCTCTGTGAATTTATGTTTTGAGTTTTTACTGTAAATGTCACATCTATAATGCTGGAATTGCTCTTATGCAATCATATATTTTTATTTGATGCCATGATGTCAACAAAGGCTATTTGCATGGCAAAAACATTTCAGGTAACACTTTACAACACAGGTGTCAAAGCCAGTTCCTGAAGGGCCAGAGCTCTGCACAATTTAGTTCCAACCCTAATTAAACACACCTGATTAAACTAATTGAGTGCTTTAGGCTTGTTTGATACCTACAGATAGGCGTGTTGAAGCAGTGCTGGAACTAAACTCTGCAGGGCTCCGGCCCTTGAGGAATTGACTTTGACACCCCTGCTTTACAATAAGGTTACAATTTACTAACACTAGCAAAAACTTGTACCACCCTTATAGTATAACATTAACTAATGCATTAATAACATCCAAATGCATGCTTATTAACATTAATGCACTGTGAGTAACATGAACTAACAAAGAAAGACTTTATATCAATAAATACTGTAATAAATAAATTGTACATTATTTATGTTAGTAAATGCATAGACTAACATTACAATAAGGTTGCATTAGTTAAAATGTTACCCACTTTAGTTAAGGTCACAGCTCATGGTATTAACAAACCATTAACTAACACTACTAGTTTAATAAACTACCAATTATCTGTTTATTATTAGTTAGCTAGTTAATAGTTGGGTTTAGGTGTTGGGTAGGATTAGTGATGCTGAATAAGATCATACATTATAGTTAGCTACTAATAAACAGTTAATATCCTAATAATAGGCAGTTAATAAGCCAGTAGTTAACGGCATAAATTGTGACCCAAACTAAAGTGTTACCATATTTCAATAATAAATATACAATTAAAAAACAGAAGCGAATGCATAAATTAGATATCAACATTAAAATAATGGTTCATTACTAGTTAATGTATTTACTATAATGAACAAACAGTGAACATTATATTTGTTACAGGATTTATTCATATTTGTTTCTTTTAATTATCGGAAATAGGGTTGTTAGTTCATGTTAACTGCATTAAATAACATTAACAAGTACAACTTTGGATTTTAATAATGCATTAGCAGATGTTGAATTATGATTATTAAATGCAAGATCTTACCAATAATCGTATAAAAATATATAACTCAGTTTAATTATCTGGGACATTTTATTCTGACAGCCAAAATGTTAATTGAATTTTTTTTAAATAAATAAAGTAAAACAAATATCAGAATTTATAATATACTATGCATACCTCACTCAGCATCTTCAGGATTTCAGAGCCCATTCCATAACCTGAAAATCAAAAGCAAACAAAAATAAATAAAGTCTTAAAAAAAATAGAAAAAAAAATGTAATTTAAGAATAATTTTAAAAAAGTTATTCTAAATAATAAATATTTAATACTTATCACTTATTCATATTATTATTATTATTATAAATAGTTTTCAGGAGAATAAAAACCTATTAAATAAAAAAGTTAAAATAATAATAATAATAATAATAATAATAATAATAATTACTACTACAAATTATTACTAATATATATATATATATATATATATATATATATATATATATATATATATATATATATATATATATATATATATATAATAAATACATTTATAAAATATGTATTGTTTAATGTCAAATAGTCAATAATACTTAAAATATTTTTCTTTTTCTATTATCATTCAGTAAAAAAATAATAATAAAAATAAATGCATTAAAATGTTTTTAGAATAAAAAAGTTATATATAAATAATCCATATAATATATACAATTAATAATCAAATAAATCAAATCAACTAATAATAAAAAAATAATATTCAAGATAAAATAATATTATTAATAAATTATTACTAATATATAAAGGGTTTTGTTTTAAGCGTGTGTATATGTAAAAATATGTATCAATATATAATTATATACTAAATACATATATATACATATATATATATATACATATATATACACACACATACATTAAATTTATATATTCGATATTACTCAAAATATTTTCCTTTTTCTATATTATAATTATGAGTAAAAATATTTACTAATAATAATAAATGCATTCAAATGTTTTTAGAAATAAAAGGTTAATATAATTTGAAATAAGCCATATAATATTTACAATTAATCATAAAAAAATAATATTCAAGATAAAAAAAAACATTATTATTATTATTAATATAGTAATACAAGGATATCAGATAACATAATAATATGTGGTAACAAGTGTGTTTCTGTCTTCACACCTCTGAATTCCTTCATTACGTAGAAGTCCTCCAGATAAAGCAGCTTCCCAATCCAGGGGTCATATGTGAAGTAGTACATGGCAAAGCCAACCACAGTATAACCTGATATGAAAAGACATAAACGAAGATAATTAATAAGGAAAGGTCATCGTGAGGGATTACAGACTCGAGTCACATTAGGCGCCTCTGACGTCATCGAGCGAATGACGCAGAAAGACAAACGGCAACTTCCCATCATAACGGTCACTTTTAGCGTAATAATACTATAAACACGATATAAATAGAGGTTTATGAAGCAAAATAAGCATTTATGTTCGTGAATTACCTTCGATGGACTGATTATCTTTGGGTACTTCAGCGACGACGCAGTGATAAAACGGATGATCTCCGAACCCGTCCTCGAGCAGCTCTGGATATAAGAAATAAACACATAATTATGACACATCTTCATTAATTATATACAGAAAAGAAAACGTATTAATTTGGGTTCAATAAAGAAATAACGGTTGTTATGTACCTTTCTCGGTCAGGACGACCTGCTCCTCCATTTCCTCAAACTTTGCAAGTTCCTGAAATGATTTCCATCGCGTTAATGACTACACAAACTATCAAAACAACTCATTTCCAACACACAAGAGGAGTGTTAACCCGTTATTCGGCTTACCTTTATGAGTCGCAGTATGTCAGACACGTCCTTGGGCTCGGCTTTCCGTAATATGAACTTGGCCATTTTCTTCTTTTACTCTTTTTCCCTTTTCTTACTAGTCCTCGGTATGTGAAAAGCAGTAAGATGTGTTTCTTCATCGGTTTTTAGAGGGAGACCCTCAGCAGAAACTCTGGGTTTCTCACCCTGTCGGTGCGGAATTACATCAAGTCTAAAGTCGCCGGAAGCGCTTTGTCTGAATGTCGAGCTCCAGCGGCTTTTATAGGCTGCGCCGCTGACGTCACCAGCCGGAAGTACAGAGTTACGCTCGAGCAGATCTGACTCACATCAGTAGCGAAGCCAAGATAACCAGAATAAACCAGATCAAAGCACTAGCGGATATTAACTAATAACATTAATAATTATTAATCGTTAATAATATTTTAAATGTAGTCTTCTTACAATTTGCTTTATCTCATACTTGCAGCACTTCAGCAAACAAAAACAATTAAATACTCAAATTTATTATATTGGTAATTAAATTAGGCCTACTATTTCTAATATCACTTAACTTTCAGCACAATTCTTAATTGTAAAATATCTGCACTCAATTAAAGTTTACGTAAATGGAGTATGGTTTAAGGCTTTGGACCCATAGTTTACATTACTAAAATATATATTAAAAAAATTAATAAACAGAATAAATAAATGTACTCATTTTAACTTTAGAAGGTTTTTAAATTAATGTTTGATTTTTTTATTAATATACTTTTATTAATAAAGTATATTAAAATTTTTTTTAAAAAAAATTATTATTAATTATTATTATTATTATTATTATTATTATTATTATTATTATTATTATTATTATTATTATTATGTATATATACATCTGTAGTGTTTTAGCTGGATTGCTAATTCTAAATAACACAAATAAAATTAAATATATTCTAAATAATAATTATAATTGCAGTTTGATTGGTAGTTTTTATTTATTATTAAACAACTAAAATTTACATAAATGGAGTATGGTTTAAGGCTTTGGACCCATAGTTTACATTACTAAAATATATCAAAAATAAATAAACAGAATAAATAAAAGTACTCATTTTAACTTTAGAAGGTTTTTCAATGATTATATTTTGATTATATTTTAATAAATAGTTTTTTCCTAATTATTATTATTATTGTTATTATTATTATTATTTTTATTCATTAATTCATTTTCTTTTCGGCTTAGTCTCTTTATTAATCTGGAATCGCCACAGCGGAATGAACCGCCAACTTATCCAGCATGTGTTTTACGCAGCGGATGCCATTCCAGCCGCAACCCATCACTGGGAAATATTATTATTATTATTATTATTATTATTCACTGTAGTGTTTTAGCTGGATTGTTAATTCTAAATAACACAAATAAAATAAAATATATTCTAAATAATAATTATAATTGCAGTTTGATTGGTAGTTTTTATTTATTATTAAACAACTAAAATTTACATAAATGGAGTATGGTTTAAGGCTTTGGACCCATAGTTTACATTACTAAAATATATAAAAAATAAATAAACAGAATAAATAAAAGTACTCATTTTAACTTTAGAAGGTTTTTCAATGATTATACTTTGATTATATTTTATTAAATTATTTTTTCCTAATTATTATTATTATTATTTTTATTCATTCATTCATTTTCTTTTCGGCTTAGTCCCTTTATTAATCTGGAGTCGCCACAGCGGAATGAACCACCAACTTATCTAGCATGTGTTTTACGCAGCGGATGCCCTTCCAGCTGCAACCCATCACTGGGAAATATTATTATTATTATTATTATTATTATTATTATTATTATTATTATTATTATTATTATTATTATTATTCACTGTAGTGTTTTAGCTGGATTGCTAATTCTAAATAACACAAATAAAATAATTAAAAATATATTCTAAATAATAATTATAATTGCAGTTTGATTTGGTAATCTTTATTTAATATTAAACAATAAAGTTTACGTAAATTGAGTATGGTTTAAGGCTTTGGACCTATAGTTTCCATAATAGAAATAGAATAAATAAAAGTACTCATTTTAACTTTAGAAGTTAAAACTTTAATTAATATACTTTTATTATTTTTATTAAATAACTTTTCCTAAATATTATTCACTCATTCTCCTTCAGCTTAGTCCCTTTATTCATCAGGGGTCGCCACAGTGACCTAAATTGTGACCTACACTAAAGTGTTACCACATTTCATTAATAAATATACATATACATATATATATATATATATATATATATATATATATATATATATATATATATATATATATATATATATATATATATATATATATGGGCGGCGCGATGGCGCAGTGGATAGCACGTTCGTCTCACAGCAAGGTCGCTGGTTCGAGCCTTGGCTGGGTCAGTTGACATTTCTGTGTGGAGTTTGCATGTTCTCCCCGTGTTAGTGTGGGTTTCCTCCAGGTGTTCCGGTTTCCCCCACAAGTTCAAAGAAATGTGGTACAGGTAAATTGGGTATGCTAAAATTGATCGTAGTGAATGAGTGTTGGTGTGAATGAATGTGTATGGATGTTTCCCAGTGATGGGTTGTGACTGGGAGGGTATCCGCTGTGTAAAACATATGCTGGATAAGTTGACGGTTCATTCCGCTGTGGTGACACCAGATTAATAAAGGGACTAAGCCGAATATTTATTAATCTAGTATTAATCAATTCATCGGCATCCATGACATCGCTTCACGTTAGCTTAATTGAAATTAAAGCTTGGATGCAACATAATTATCTTAAACTGAATAGTTCAAAAACCGAGATTTTACTGATTGGCACTCCTAACATCAAGAGGTGTAGTGAATTTGAGTTACAGTGGATGGGTCTGTCTTATCACCATCTCCGCAGGTGCGTAATCTTGGTGTTCTCCTGGACTCTCAGCTTAATCTGAAGCCTCATTTTAAACATTTAACTAAAACGGCCTTTTATCATCTTCGAAATATAGCCCGCTTACGTCCTTTCCTCTCGAGGCCTGACGCTGAAAGACTTGTCCATGCTTTTATCACGTCTCGCTTGGATTTTTGCAATTCTCTGTTCGGAGGGTTACCAGCTAATTCTCTCAATATTTTACAATACATCCAAAATTCTGCTGCACGTGTGTTGACACATACATCATCTCGGTCTCACATCACTCCTGTACTCCAACAGCTTCACTGGCTGCCCGACAAGTCTCGTATTGATTTGAAGACATTGATTTCAACATATAAAGCGGTTCATGGTTCTGCTCCAGGTTACATTTGTGACTTGATATCCATTTCCTCTGCCTCTCGCTGTCTACGCTCTGCATCGGGTCCTACACTGTTTCAGCCTCGCTGTAAACTCAGCACTATGGGAGGTAGAGCGATCTTTTTCCGTGCACCCAAACTGTGGAATGCTCCCACCACAAACATAAGGAATGCTGGCTCCTTGGACTGTTTTAAGAAGCTACTTAAATCTCATCTTTTTAGGACTGTTTTTAATTTGTGATATCTCTTTTATTCTCACATGTGTTTTTACTGTATTCTTTATTGTTTTATTGTGCTTTGTTGTTTTTACTTTCTTGTAAGCGCTTTGGGTCTTAGAAAAGCGTGTTATAAATAAAATGTATTATTATTTTTTTTATTATTAAGTGTTGTAAATATATACACACAATATAATGCTCATTCCTAGATATTTCCCTTTAATATAAATTACTATAGTATTGTAAGAAATCAATCTACGTTATAAGATTATACGTTATAAGATTAATCTGGAATTTCTAATGGTCAAATGCAGACCCTTTTATCTGCCAAGAGAGTTTACCTCCACTATAATAGCTGCTGCATATATTCCACCCGATGCGGATGCCGTACTTGCTATGAATGAACTTCATGCAGCCATCAGCAAACAACAGACTGCTCACCTGGAGGCTGCTTTTATTGTTGCGGGGGATTTTAAATCACTCGAACTTAAAGACAGTGCTTCCCAAATTCCATCAAAACATTTTCTGTCACACACGGGGAAACAAGACTTTGGACCAGGTATACACAAACATGGCTGAAGCCTACGCTGTGACCCCCCTCCCCCACCTGGGTCAATCAGATCACCTTTCTCTGTTTCTCACCCCAAAGTACTCACCCCTCATCAACCGTGTGAAACCATTAGTGAGGACCATCAAAGTGTGGCCAGCGGGGGTAGACTCCACACTCCAGGACTGGAGTATGTTTGCTTCCCAGGCCACATGTGGCTCTCGCACAGACATTGACAGTTACACTTCCTCTGTTCTGGAATACATCAACACCACCATAGACAGTGTTACAACCCAGAAACAGATCACCACATACCCAAATCAAAAGCCATGGATGAACAAGGAGGTGCGCCTCCTGCTGAAGGCACGCAACACTGCCTTCAGATCGGGGGATGCACAGGCCTACAGCACTGCCAGGGCTAATTTGAAGAGGGGCATCAAAAAGGCCAAGCACTGTTACAAGCTAAAGCTAGAGGAGCACTTTTCCAACTCTGATCCTCGGCGCATGTGGCAGGGCATACAGGCCATCAGCAACTACAAACCCAGCCAGTCCACACCCACAGCCACAAATGTCTCCTTCCTGAACGAGCTTAATGACTTTTATGCCCGCTTTGAAAGAGACAATAAAGAACCCTACACCAGGATCACTTCCTCAACCGACCACTCACCCATCACACTCACCTCCTCAGAAGTCTACACCGCACTGAGTCGGATCAATGTGCGTAAGGCTGCTGGACCAGACGGTATTCCTGGGCGCGTCCTAAAAGCATGTGCAGAACAGCTCGCTGGGGTATTCACAGACATTTTCAACCTGTCCCTTCCTTAACCTAGCAGCTGTGCCAACATGCTTTAAAACCACCTCTATTGTGCCGGTGCCGAAACACTCCAGCCCGACATGCCTGAATGACTACCGCCCTGTAGCACTCACACCCATCATCATGAAGTGCTTCGAGCGGCTGGTCCTGGCACATCTGAAAGACTCTCTGCCATCCACACTGGACCCACATCAGTTTGCTTACCGTGGCAACAGGAGCACAGAAGATGCAGTCTCCATAGCACTGCACTCTGTACTCACACACCTGGACAATAAAAACACTTATGCACGAATGCTGTTTGTTGACTTCAGCTCAGCATTCAACACTGTCATATATACCCTCTAAGTTAATGATCAAACTTAGAGACCTGGATATCGACACGTCTCTCTGCAACTGGGTTATGGACTTTCTGACTAACAGACCTCAGAATGTGAGATCAGACCACATCTGCTCCTCCACCGTCACACTCAACACTGGTGTACCACAGGGCTGTGTGCTGAGCCCCTTCCTCTACTCCCTTTTTACCGTCGACTGTAGGCCTGTGAACAGTTCTAACACCATCATCAAATTTGCAGATGACACCACAGTGATTGGTCTAATCAGCAACAATGATGAGACTGCCTACAGGGAGGAGATACAGCATCTGGCCACTTGGTGCACCGACAATAATCTGCTCCTTAACACCGACAAGACCAAGGAGCTCATTGTGGACTTCAGGAAGGGACGAACAGTCTCACATGATCCCATCCACATCAATGGGATGGCCGTCGAGCCCGTCTCATCCTTCAAGTTCCTGGGGACCCACATCTCAAAGGACCTTTCCTGGACCACCAACACCTCCAGCCTGGTCAAGAAGGATCACCAGCGCCTATTTTTCTTAAGGCAACTTAAGAAGAACCAGCTGTCATCAGCCGTCTTGGTGAACTTCTACCACTGCACAATAGAAAGCATCCTGACGAACTGTGTCACAGTCTGGTATGGAAGCTGCTCGGTTGCGGAGCATAAGGCACTGCAGCGGGTGGTGAAAACTGCCCAACGCATCACAGGGACCACACTGCCAGCCATAGAGGACATTCAGAGGAAACACTGTCTGTGTCGAGCACGCAGTATTCTTAAGGATTCCTCTCACCCTGCTCACAGACTGTTTTCTCTCCTGCCTTCTGGCAGGCGCTTCAGGCTCCCCCGGACAAAAACCAGTAGACTAAGGAACAGCTTTTCCCCCAGAGCTGTCTCCCTTTTGAACTCTGGCCCCCACTGACTCTTTGCCCCCTAATACACCCCCCACTCTCCTCATAACTTATACTCCTCATAATCACTGCACTATTTAAAAATTGCACATATTCATTGCACTGATTCATTTATTTGAACTGTACATACCCACTGCACATTTGTAATTATGTACATACCCACTGCACATGTACATTTGTAATCATGTACACACCCACTGTACATATACATTTGTAATTGTTTATCTATCTGCAAACTTCTAATTATTAATAGCAATCTGTACATATATCCATCTATTGTAAATCTCTGTTCATAGATAATACAACCTGTAGATAATGTTCATAGTACATCCATCTGTAAATATCACCATAGTTTTTCTATAACTGCACTTTACTATAACTTTTCTATAACTAACTTATACCTGTATCCTGCACTTGCTGCTATTGCACTCCTGGTTAGACCTAAACTGCATTTCGTTTCCTTGTACTTGTACATGTGTAATGACAATAAAGTTGAATCTAATCTAAATCTAATCTAAGATCGATTAGGAATTATTAGCTCATATCAATGACTCGGATCTTGAAGTTCCGAATCATTGATTCGACTTAATTGAGTCAAATTGAATCAGATCAAAAGATTCACACTTTATCTGAAATTTTCTCCCGCAAATAGAGACATCACATTTTACTAATCTTGTCTATATTATTTCCGCGGCCAACGATAATAACATAACACAGAATAGGGTTAACTTTTAGCAAGGTAACACGATCTATAGCTTGAGGCAATGACTTAGAAGCACATAAACAAGAACACAGTTCTTACAAAGGAGAACAAAGATTTATTGAGCTACACTACGATACATGAGGCTAACTACGTAATAAACAAAACAACAAACAAAACGCACACACACGTTCACACACACACAGGCAGTTCAGAGGATGCAAAATGAGTTGACAACAGTCACAAAACATCTAGTATTACGTACTAGATCTTAGAATCACCTGAGAAACCACAAAAGCAGAGATTTGACTCATCTTTAACTGCTTAAGATCATAGGCACCAAATCAGAAAGAGACAACAGTTGTTGTGTTACTTGCGCGAGTGTGTTGAAGTCTTCTTGATTCGAGTTTTGCCTCGCAGGGCTGGAGTGAGGAACCACGTGGCGCTCAAGGGTGGCTTCTCTGTGACGTCGCTGGGATTCCCGCTCGTGAGCGGAGACTCGTTGTCCTGGGATAGCGGACTCTGCTGAGAGTTCGTTTGCGGAAGTTTCGGCGGTCTGAAACTTAAGAGGTTTGCATAAAGAGTTTGTGGTGACCCAATCACGTGGTGGCGACTGGGGGCAGAACGGCAACAGCAGGCGCAAGCCGGCTTGATGCAATAAGGCGCAGATTTAGGGCTGCAGGGAGTTTTTAAACGGCTTGATCTGACTCATCCCTCATGACGCTATCGTCCAATAATGGCAAGATGAAGGGCGGGGCCACGCCCCGTACCAGTGTAATCAGGTTTAATCATTAACCAACTGCAAGAGACTTCACGTGGTAAAATCTCTGGTAAGATAGTAACTATCTGACATCAAAGGTTACAAGACGAATACTGTTCGTATTACTAAATTCTCATTTACACCAATGTATTGCAAATAAAAAAAAACTTTTGTTCAACATCAATCACGAAGCATTTCAGAGACATACAGATCATTTTTACCTGTTATAAGGGTAATACAACACATTATTAACCTGGTTGGTTGGAATAAACACAGCACATAAGGAAACCTATAATGTCATTCAAAATATCAAATTTTGCCTTGGCTATAACATTTAAGAGAATTGTATTTCTTATGTCTTTCATTAATTGCCAGAGATCTCTTTGTCTCTGAATTCTGCCCATCTGGTTGCAATTAGAATGTCTCGAGGGTGAACACATGGCAACAAGATCACATGATCGGTCATTCAAAAGTCTCGTGATGGAGAGGTCCTGAAAGCTCCCTTGTCTAGATGGTTAACGATTTACGAAATTACTAAAAGCATTTCTGTCCATCCGTAACCAGGGTATTGGGGGAGACAGTCGAATAACAGTTGTTTACCGTTATATGATAGTATAAGCCCTGGAGCTGAGTTAAATTAATTAGGCCATGTGGCTACCCCAAGATTCCAAGCCTGATTCGACCTGGTTTTGCATCAGTGAGTCCCTTCAGTATTTTAAATGTGCAACACCTGGTTTTATTGGATTTTTTGTGTTTGCTGTTATATACACTATAATTAAGTTTGCGGATGACACTGCAGTGACGCATCACTGGGGGAGATGAGGCAGCTTACAGGAGGGAGGTGGCCAGTCTAGTGACATGGTGTGAGGACAGCAAACGCACCCTCAACACGGACAAGACCAAGGAGATAATAGTGGACATGAGGAAGGAGAGGGGAACCCGTCAGCCACTGTTTATCCATGAACTTGAAGTGGAAAGAGTGAGCAGTTTTAAATATCAGGGGGTCCACATCAGTGAGGACCTCACCTGAACAATGAACACCACCCAGCTGGTCAAGAAAGCACAACAGCGGCTGTACTTCTTAAGGAAGCTGAGGAAACTTGGTCTGTCATCTAAGATCCTCAGCAACTTCTACAGCTGTATTGCTGTGTGGTATGGCAACGATACTGTAAAGGACCGCGAACATCTGCAGAGAGTGGTGAGGACTTCAGAAAAGATCATCATGACCCCACTGCCTTCTCTCCAGACTATCTACCATCGCAGAGTCAACAAGAGAGCTGCCTCCATCCTGAAAGACCCCACGCACCCACAACACAGAATATTCACGGTTTTGCCCTCAGGGCGGAGGTATAGAAGTGTGAGATGCAGGACTGCCACACTCAAGAACTCTTTTCTTCCCCCCATCAGCTCAGACTTCTAAACGGATAACCAGTGGACATAAATGGTTTCATTTTTTGCTCAGTAGCAAATTATATTCTTCATTCTAGTTTGCACTATTAATGCATACAATTGCACTCAATATACTCGGGCCATTATCTTATTTGCATCTTGTTTGCACATAAGCCAATTGCACTAGGCACTTTTTGCATAATAAGCACAATTTTAAACAACTACTATACATTGTTTACATCTGTTTACATCACTCCACAATCAGTATTATATATTGTTTCTATTCATAGACATTTATATACAGTTGAAACCAGAAGTTTACATACACTCTAAAAAAGGAACGTAACCATTTAAAAAAAAATGTCTGATGGTAAATCATACCAAATGTTTACTATTTTAGGTCTGTTAGGATTACCTAAATCATTTACATTTGCTAAATGCCAGAATAATGAGAACTTTTTTTATTAATTTCTAGACAGTCAAAAGTTTACACACATTTCCTTGGTATTTTTTTTAGCTTTGCTTTTAAACTGTATAACTTTGCTCAAAATGTCTTGGGTCCTTCCACAAGCTTCTCACAATAGTTTGCAGGAATTTTGGCTCATTCCTCCTGACAGAATTGGTGTAACTGAGTCAGATTTGTAGGCTGTCTTGCTCGCACAAGCTTTTTCAACTCTGCCCACAAATTTTCTATAGGATTGAGCTCAGGGCTTTGTGATGGCCACTCCAAAACATTCACTCTGTTGTCCTTAAAGCACATTTGAACTCATTTGGCAGTATGCTTAGGGTCATGGTCTGTTTGGAAGACCATTTGTGGCCAAGTTATAATTTCCTGGCTGATGTCTTGAGATGTTGCTTCAGTATTTCTACATAATGTTCTTTCTTCATGATGCCATCTATGCTGTGAAGTGAACCAGTCCCTCCTGCAGCAAAACAGCCCCAAAACATGATGCTGCCGCACCCATACTTCACCGTTGGGATGGTGTTCCTAGGCTTGTAAACTTTCCATTTTGTCCTTCAAATGTAACACTGGTCACTATGCCCAAACAGTTCAATCTTAGTTCCATCAGACCACAGGACATGTCTCCAAACATTAGTCTTTTTCCCAGTGTAATTTAGCAAATTGTAATCTGGCTTTTTTGTTGATTCTGGCTTGTTGATTTTTCCATGTTGTCACACAAGGAAGCAGTGTGTTTGAGGTTTTCCTTAAATACTATTCTACAGTTGTGCCTCCAATTAACTCAAATGTTGTCAATTAGCCAATAAGAAACTTCCAAAACCTTGACACCATCATCTGAGCTTTTTCAGAGGCATAATAATCATATTGTATGTAAACTTGACTTTCAAGAAAAGGTCTAACAATTTCTCAAAAAATCTCTCTCTCATTATTCTGCTATTAAGCAGAACAGAAACACATTTGATAATCCTAACTTACCTAAAAGAGAAAAAGTTTAGTCACATTAACATCTGACTTTTTAAAAAATGGTTATGTGCCTTTTTATACGGTGTATGTAAACTTCTGGTTTCAACTGTACATAGTATGGAGCATGAGAGCTCCACTCTACGGGCTGATCTGGCTACAGAATCGCCCTGAGCTTTTTGACACTTTTCCTTAAATAGTCAGCCCAAGAATCTCCTTCAAGGAGAGGTGTGTGTGGAACAACAACAGGCATTTGCATCTAGTGGCATGCCAGATGTGAAGAGCCACTGCCCATAGGGAGAAGCCCACTGAGTAGGGCACAACCCATTTTGGCTCTCGGCGAAGGCGGTCACACTTTTTTCCTCTCCCTCCCATATCTCTCCTGGCTGGCTCCTCTTGTCTCGTCTTATTCTATCTCTGAGGCTCTCCTTGCCCTGCTCTCTAAACAAATAAGGAATTATGGACTTGATCAACTGGTCTCTGAATGCAATTGAGACCATCTTCTCGACAAGAAGTCTGGGTTCGGGGGAACCCACCTGTCCTGCAGGGACATTTGCAGCTGGATACATGATGGATGGGTGGGAGAAGTAACGCGTCGTGTGACAGGCCGTTCTGTCCCTGGAGGATATTGAAGATACCTATCTATTCGTAACTTTGATAACAGGGTTTCTGCTGATAGGCTTAGGTGGGGCCCTGGGGTATCAACGATTGATGAAATCGGTCAGTGCAGCTCAAAACCCCACCAAGCTGGCAGGCTGGATTGAAACGGTGGTGAGCAGGGTTGTTGGTACTCACACTGTGGCATTAGACCGCAATTTGGAAAACATTGGGGAGAAACTAGCAGCATTGCAACTTGATTTGGACAGACCTGGAGACCAGTAACGGACATTAAATATCTGCGAAATTGGCAGATATTGACCCAAATTGAAAATCTTTTCTTCTCTTTCGAAGACATCAAAGTATCTGTGGTATCTTAAATCTTCATTCATTCATTTTCTTTTCGGTCCAGTTCCTTTATTAATCAGGGGTCGCCACAGCAGAATGAACCGCCAACTCATCCAGCATGTTTTATGCAGCCTTTCTGCTGCAAACAAGTACTGGGAAAGCTAAATACACACTCATTCACATACACATACACTTGGGACAATTTAGCTTACCCAATTCCCCTATAGCGCATGTGTTTGGACTGTGAGGGAAACCGGAGCACCCGGAGGAAACCCACGCCACCACGGTGAGAACATGTAAACTCCACACAGAAATGCCAACTGACCCAGCCCAGGCTCGAACCAGTGACCTTGTTGCTGTGAGGCGATTGTACTACCCACTGCACCACCATGACACCCCATCTCAAATCTCACAGTTCCAAATTTTCAATGTGGTTTTAGATTGTAGGATCACTTATATCACAGTATATATACATTTTAACATTTGATCGCTGAACTTGAGACCCAAATGTTGTGTTCCATTCAGAAGAGCTCATCCCTTTGATCTAATTCATTCTAATAAATTACCCTCCAGAGTGACAGCTTTGAAGGGATGAAGGGCTTAGGGGTCAAAAAAGCCACTTGTTGGAATGCACTTCTGAGTCAACTTAACAAGAAGATCAACGAGGTGTGCGCCTTCATCTCACTTTTTGTCTGCTGGTTAACATCTAAAAAACACACACTCTGAACAATAAATACATTGTTTTTGTACATATTTACACACGTTTTTATGAACTTATAACTTTTATTTATTTAACTATAAATACCAGTAGTTGTCTAGAAAAACACTCGATATACACTCACCGGCCACTTTTTAAGGTACACCTGTCCAACTGCTCGTTAACGCAAATTTCTAATCAGCCAATCACATGGCAGAAACTCAATGCAT
This sequence comes from Danio kyathit, assembly GCA_903798195.1. NCBI lineage: Eukaryota > Metazoa > Chordata > Actinopteri > Cypriniformes > Danionidae > Danio > Danio kyathit. The sequence continues at coordinate 4,990,177 of LR812523.1, read as the reverse complement.
TTGTAGACTTGTAGACATGGCCAAGATGATCTGCTGCAGTTCAAACCGAGCATCAGAATGGGGAAGAAAGGGGATTTAAGTGACTTTAAATGTGGCGTGGTTGTTGGTGCCAGACGGGCTGGTCTGAGTATTTCAGAAACTGCTGATCTACTGGGATTTTCATGCAAAACCATCTCTAGGGTTTACAGACAATGGTCCGAAAAAGAGAAAATATCCAGTGAGCGGCAGTTCTGTGGGCTCAAATGCCTTGTTGATGCCTTGTTGATGCCAGAGGTCAGAGGAGAACGGCCAGACTGGTTCCAGCTGATAGGACAACAGTAACTCAAATAAGCACTCGTTACAACTGAAATAAGCAGAAGAGCATCTCTGAACACACAACAAGTCCAATCTTTAGGCCGATGGGCTACAGCAGCAGAAGACCACACCAGTGGCCACTCCTGTCAGCTAAGAACAGGAAACTGAGGCTACAATTCACACAGGCTCACCAAAACTGGACAGTAGAAGATTGGAGAAATGTTGCCTGGTCTGATGAGTCTCGATTTCTGCTGCCACATTCGGATGGTCGGGTCAGAATTTGGCATCGTCAACAACATGAAAGGATGGATCCATCCAGTCGTGTATCAACGGTTCAGGCTGGTGGTGTAATGGTGTGGGGGATATTTTCTTGGCACACTTTGGGCTCATTAGTACCAATTGAGCATCGTGTCAACACCACAGCCTACCTGAGTATTGTTGCTGACCATGTCCATCCCTTTATGACCACAG
>LR812523.1:4904412-4984412 GCA_903798195.1 Danio kyathit | reverse complement strand
CCACCTCATACTCCAGATGCAGAAATATTTTCACTGAATCAAAATAACCTACAATGCTTCAAAATCATAGAACAGGAAGAGCTAGATAAAGTTATAAATAGTTCTAAATCAGCTTCATGTATGTTAGATCCAATTCCAACAAAATTACTGAAAGAGCTGCTACCTGTTATAGGAGAACCTCTCCTTAATGTTATCAACTCTTCTTTATCTTTAGGCCATGTTCCAAATCCTTACAAGCTAGCTGTAATTAAGCCTATTATTAAGAAACCACAACTGGACCCGAGCAACTTAGCTAATTATAGGCCTATTTCAAATCTTCCGTTTATGTCTAAAATACTAGAAAAAGTTGTTTCTACCCAATTATGCTCCTTTCTGCAGACAAACAATATTTTTGAAGTGTTTCAGTCAGGTTTCAGGCCTCATCACAGTACAGAAACCGCATTAGTAAAAATAACCAACCATTTACTCTTAGCTGCTGACCAAGGGTGCGTCTCACTATTAGTTCTACTCGATCTTAGCGCCGCATTTGACACCATTGACCACAATATTCTCATAGACCGCTTAAATTCTACAGGTGTCCAAGGTCAGGCCCTTCAATGGTTTAGGTCATACTTAGCTGATCGTTACCAGTTTGTGAATATTAATGGACAGCTTTCACAAGTCAGGCCAGTAAAGTACGGGGTCCCTCAAGGATCAGTTTTAGGCCCTTTGCTGTTTACAATATACATGCTTCCCCTGGGAGACATTATTAGAAAACACGGGATCAACTTTCACTGCTATGCAGACGATACTCAATTATACATTTCAACTAAACCTGATGAGATGCCTGAACTGTCTAAGCTAACTGAGTGTATTAAAGATGTTAAAGACTGGATGACAAACAATTTTCTTCTCTTAAACTCAGACAAAACAGAATTATTACTTATCGGGCCTAAATCCTGTACACAGCAGTTCTCACAACTCGACCTGCAATTAGAGGGATACAAAGTTAGTGTTAGCTCTACTATAAAAGATCTAGGTGTGATATTAGACAGCAATTTAACATTCGAAAATCATATATCCCATGTCACAAAAACTGCTTTCTTTCATCTGAGAAATATCGCTAAATTGCGAAGTATGCTATCTATATCAGATGCAGAAAAACTAGTCCATGCTTTCATGACTTCTAGGCTAGACTACTGTAATGCTCTGTTTGCTGGCTGCCCAGCATCCTCCATTAACAAACTTCAGCTAGTGCAAAATGCAGCTGCCAGAGTTCTTACCAGATCTAGAAAATATGATCATATCACCCCAATTTTATCCTCCTTACACTGGCTGCCTGTTAAGTTTCGTATTGAATTTAAAATATTACTCCTTACCTATAAAGCTTTAAATAATCTAGCTCCTGTTTATCTAACCAACCTCCTGTCTCGCTACAACCCAACCCACTCTTTAAGATCTCAAAACTCAGGGCTTCTAGTAGTACATAGAATATCAAAGTCGAGTAAAGGAGGTCGAGCCTTCTCATTTATGGCCCCTAAACTCTGCAATAGCCTTCCTGATAATGTCCGAGGCTCAGACACACTCTCGCTCTTCAAAACTAGATTAAAGACCTATCTTTTTAGCAAAGCGTACACTCAGTGTAGCACATAGCAGTATGACGCATGATGTGCCCCACACAGGATTTTGCTTCTTGTTTTTATACACTATGAACAGCAGCTACGCTAATTATTCTCCTTATTCTGTATTTCCACCTGGGGGTTCTCATCCCGAGGCCCTCAGACTATGCAGTGCCACTGATGCGATCCAAGACCAGTGACGAGATGATCCTAAGGTTTTCTGGACCAGGCCGTATCCTGAGCAGCTGCTGTGGTGGTCATCGTGGAGTGAGAGCCTGAGACTGACCCCTGTGACGCTCCAAGGAGAGACGAGTCTTCGCTGAGGTCCAGCTTCATGCGCCTAGACTGCAGCTCTGCACAAGACGTTTGGCCACAGGAGAAATGGTCGTGCCCAACTGAGCCAGGTTTCTCTCGAGGTTTTTTAAATCTTCACTTTCGCCAATTGGTGAAGTTTTTTACTCGCCGCTGTCGCCACTGGCTTGCATGGTTCGGGATCTGTAGAGCTGCGCATCGATGGATTTGCTCTTCAGTGTTTGGACTCTCAGTAGTGATTATTAACCCACACTGAACTGAGCTAAACTGAACTGAACTTAATCTCTGAAAACTGAACTGAACTGACACTGTTTCAATTCACTATAATCTTCCATGTGAAGCTGCTTTGACACAATCTACATTGTATAAGCGCTATACAAATAAAGATGAATTGAATTGAATTGAATATATATATATATATATATATATATATATATATATATATATATATATATATATATATATATATATATATATATTAGTTTTATAAAAAATAAAAATAAAGATATTGAGAAGAACAATTGCTAGTAAAATCACTAAAGTTACCCAAACTGCTTTCTGCTGTTCTTGGAATCTGTTAAATAATCGATTGGGACAGAATAATAATTATCATTATGACTAATATTAAATTGTAATATTTTCATAGTATTTTTCATAGCAATTAAAACAAATATGTACAATAAGAAACAAAAAGGAGGAGCTTTGACTGCATATACACCTGGGAAGAATGTTTGAGTGCATCAATTACATCAGGTTTCCACTTTTTGGTTGTGCTTAAATGTTAAAACAGCCCTCCTATGAATTGTCAGTCTCTGATATGACCCCCTAACAATTTGAGTTTGAGACCCCTGGTCTAAAGTGATGACAAAACGGGTGATTTTTGCTCACATTTTAAGATAAGGCTGAACGGCATGAAATGCCATCAGTCTACAAAGACTTCCCAGTATTTCTCTGTTGCAATTGAGAGATTGCAATATTACTATGGTATAAATACAGCACTACAACATACAAAAGAGAGAGATGGACTTAGAAAGTAATTTACCTGTTTAATAATGATTTGATTAGCTGTAGTTAGAAATTAAGCTGTATTTTTTCCTCCTCGAAGGGCTTATGCGGTCACTGTCACCATCTTGTGGATGAACATCAGGGCTTTATTTGTGCCGGAACACGCCGGATCCGGAACCTCTGAAATCTGATCCGGCACCTCATTTTATTGATCCCCCTCCTCAACCGCCTTCCTCCCCCGTCCGCTGTTCACTTTCTTCCGTGACTCCCCAACCCTCTTCACTTTTGTCCGCAACAACCCAACCCGATCTTCACTTTCGTCCTTCGTCCACGCACGACACCCCTCTGCGCCCCCCCTCCCCTCCCCTCTCCACTTTCGTGCGCGACACCTCTCCATCCTCGGGTAACATGCCGGATCCGTCACCCCGATCTGTTCCAGGACCTTGCAATTCACAAATTAGGCACTGATGAACATCAACAGTCTTTGCTCAAAAGCAGGCTAATTTCTGAGAGACGCACTGTCTCTCAGAAATTATAAATATTTTAAAATAGGCACTATCCTTATAAATAAACTGCAAAGTTGGAATCTAAACGACTACATTCTCAACTAAAAAAGCCTCATAAGTACCTGATGTTGTCCAACAGCTGCAATATTTGTCAAACTGAAGAGTGTCCTCTGCTTGTTGCTGTATGTGGGCGGAGCTTGCTGGTCGAGTGCTGTTACTGGCAGAATATCGCACGGCTATCAACTAATCAGATTCAAGAACCAGATAGAATTGTTGTACAAACTTTTATAGGTAAAGTCAAACTCCGAGTCATCAGTTGTCATTCTGAGACACACACACAAAAAAACCTTCCCTGCACAAAGGATCATGTGTCCCTGAAGTGTCCATCAGCTGTACCCTTAAAACTGCTTCATAAGGAACCTTCCAAGTGGCCCGTATCATCAATATGACGACCATGATTGTTTTCACTCTTAAATTGGCCTTTAAAGGGGGAATATCTATGGTCTGGAAACCACCACCAAACACCAGAAGCTATTTTCGAATCAAATATAAAAGTCTATTTAAATGCAGAGTGTTTTGACAGCTTTACTATAGGGTGTCATGACATCAAGCCAAGACAGGAACAACATTTCACAGTTTGCACAAAAGCCTGTTGCTTAACTCCACTGCTAGCTGATACTTGAAGCAAATATAACTCAACTGAAGTCTGGCACACACTTATCATGATTTCAGACTTTGTGTTTTATGGCTGATGAGCTTGCTGATTATGCAACATATTTTTACATTCATCTTAAAGTTCACTTGCGCATGATTTTATAACTGGCATATATGGAAAATAATGCAGTTTAATTGCAAGCATCTAGTTGAAGACAGTTATTTGCCCTCCTGTCATATTAATTATTTTCATATATTTTCCAAGTGATGTTTAACAGAGTAAAGACAAATCTTCATGGCATTTCAGATTATATTTTGTTTCTAGAGAACGTCTTATTTCTTTTAATTTGTCAACAACAATACCAACAACAACGGCTAAGGTCAATATTAATTACAAATAAAAATGGGTTGGAAAGAAAACAGAATTAAACAGCATTTGGGAAATATTTGTGGGGAAAAAAAAAGGTAGTAATTTTTGCCTTCAACTTTTCATGAAGTTTAGTTATTTATCGTATTTCGTATTATCGAATTTTAGTTATTTTTCATTTAAGAAACAAAACAATACATCTCTAATGCTTATAAGCAAACATATACATTCAAATTAATATTGCATTAATTATTGCATGTTTCTTCTGGAGAAAGTCTTATTTCTTGAAAAAAATCATAATAAAATAATAATAATTAAAATTAAATAAGAAATAAAAGAAAATAAATGTAACAAATAATAATTAAATAAATAAATAATTTAAAATAATAAAATAAATAAATATAAAAATAAATAAATAATAAAAAAAATTATAAAAATAAATGAATAAAAATAAATAAACAAATAACAATAAATATAAAAATAAATAAAAATAAACAAATAAATAAAATAAATAATAAAAAATAATACAAATAAATAAATAATAAATGAATAAAAATAAATAAATAACAATAAATAAAAATAAATAAATAAATAAAAAATATACAAATAAATATAAAAAATTAATAAATAAACATAAAAATAAATACAAAATAAATATATAATAAAAAAATAAATAAATAAAATAAATAATAAAAAATAAATAAATATAAAAATAAATAAGTTATAATATAACGGGGTCCTTGTGTGTGTTTTTTTTGTTTTGTTGTGTGGGTTTTTTGTCTGTTTTTGTGTGCTTTTATATTTATTTATTTTTCTTCTGGAGAACGTCTTATTTCTGTTAATTTGGCTGGAACAACAACAACAACAAAAATGAAAATACTGCTAAGGATAATATTAATTACAAATAAAAAGGTGTTGGGAAAAAAACTTAATCAAACAGCATTTAGGAAATATTTGAAAACAAAAAACAATTAATTAAATATTGTGTAATTAACTTCACTTCAACTCATTCATTCTTCGTTGGCTTCCCTTATTTATCAGGGGCCGGCACAGCGGATTGAACTGCCAACTTATGCAGCATATGTTTTACACAGCGGATGCCCTTCCAGTCGCAACCCAGTACTGGGAAACACCCATACACACTCATACACTACGGCCAATTTAGTTCAATTCCCCTATAGTGCATGTGTTTGGACTGTGGGGAAAACCGGAGCACCTGGACGAAACCCACACCAACACAGAGAACATGCAAACTCCACACAGAAATGCCAACTGACCCAGCCGGGACTCGAACCACTCGAGCCACCATGCCGCCTCATAAAATTGTTATGACATTTAATAAAAAAACTTTTATCATGCAACTTTAATATATTTCTATATTATTTGATATTAGGAACAATGAGTAGGATACATATTTAAATTCTGTTATTAACGTTATTAATTAGGTGTTTAAGTTAAGGGCAGTGGGTAGCACAATCACTTCACAGCAAGAAGGTCACTGGTTTGAGCCTCGGCTGGGTCAGTTGGCATTTCTGTGTGGAGTTTGCATGTTCTCCCTGTGTTGGCGTGGGTTTCCTCCGGGTGCTCCGATTTCCCCCACAAGTCAAAAACACATGCGCTATAGGTGAATTGGGTAAGCTAAATTGTCAGCAGTGTATGTGTGTGAATGAGTGTATGGGGGTTTCCCCAGTGATGGGTTGCAGCTGGAAGGGCATTCATTGCATAAAACATATGCTGGATAAATTGGCGGTTCATTCCCCTGTGGCGACCCCAGATTATATAGGGACTAAGCCGACAATAAAATGAATGAATGAATGTTTAAGTTGTGTCTGTTTTTTGCACAATAGTCATACACAAATCATTGTTGTTGTTGTTGTTGTTGTTGTTGTTGTTTTTCACACACACATGGGCGAATTTAACCAAAGTTAGCAGCCGCTATAGGGGCCCTCAATAAATATCTAGAACAGGGTTGTCCAAACTCGGTCCTGGAGGACAGGTGTCCTGCAGATTTTAGCTTCAACTTGTCTCAAAACACCTGCACGGATGTTTCTAAAAAGCCTAGTAAGAGCTTCATTAACTAGCCCAGGGCCCCGTTACAGAAAGGAGGTCAAGTGAAAACTCAGAGTATGTTAACCCTGAAAGGAGAGAAACTCTGGGTTTTCTGTTTCAAAATGGCAGGTTTGTCAAACTCGAGAAGGCAGGGTAAGTCAAGCCTGTTTCTGAAAGAGAGGTAACTCAGAGTCAGTTACCGTGGTAACTTACTCTGTGAACCTAACCTGGGGTGCGTTTCTCAAAACCATTGTTAGCCAACTAAGGTCGCAAGTTCCGTCGTTACAAAGATAGTACTTTGATTTGCTGTTTCCCAAATCCATCGCTCCAACGAACATTCGCAAACTGCGTCGCAAACTTGAGCAGTTGAAACGACACCTCTGGAGCTGTAGTTAGAAACATAGTTCCTGGCTGTGTTCTATTGCCACTTATCCCCCCTATGCCCTATTCATTTAGAACATTCTAACATTCAAAGTTGGAATTATTAAAAATAAAAAAGCATTAAGTTAATCTCTCTTAGGTGAAATTTGCTTTCAAAGTATTTTTACAGTTCAGTTTTAGCGATCTTCATGTTTACACTTGTGCTCCCTTCGCAGTGCACTTTGAAAACATTGCTATCATTTTGAACACAGCCTCATGGCGAAAACTATAGGTATATTTAAAAACGGAAATTATGTTACGTCTCCAAAGCTTGTGAAAATAAAAAAACATAGCATACGTTAATTCTTTTATTTTATAGTGGGTTATTTATTAAGTTTCTCTGCTGTATATGACATGGGTCTGTTGGTTAGAACTTTCTGCTGTGGTTTGCACGTGTCAAATTGTATTTATTTTAATTAATTAGCAATATCCTAAATAATAACAATAATGATAATAATAATAATAATAATAATAATAATAATAATAATAATAATAATAATCATCATCATCATCATCATCATCACCATTAATATTGTTATTAAAGTAAATATATTTATAATAAATCGCCTCATTATTTATTTATTTATTCATATGATTTATATATGATATTAGAATAGTGTTAGCTTTTGTAAGTGATTTTATATTTTAGAATAGAATATGTAATGTTCAACTTCTCAATAATATTAGTTAAGCAAACACAGGCCCTATATGTGCCATTTACATATATTTTGATTAATATGGAAAGCGAGTGCATGTTTTTACCAAAACTAATATTGGAATTTATTTTAAATGTGTGTTTGTGTAAAACAATATAATTTGCACAAATAAATGATGGGGTTGTTCTCTAAAGTAGTTCCTCCACCCCGTTTAGAGCATCATTATGGACGTTTTATGCTATAACTAACGTGGTTCAAGTGATGGATCTGCGACAGAGAAACTAAGGGTTTTGGGAAACACTCGTCACTACATCGTTCTTTCCCCAAACGATGCATTGCACTATGATAGTTCAGCCGCGAGTTATGTCAATGTTTGGGAAACGCACCCCTGGTCAGGAGCAGGTTTTATTCTCTAAACTCAAAGTTTCTGTCAGTCTCCTGCCTCTTTTTTGAAGACGAAGCGGTATTTCTCACCTCAGACTTATAATCTGCTTTTAATCTGCATTTTGGATATGCGCAAAAAAAAAAAAAAAAATCGGTTGATGGAAACGCCAAGATGCACATAACTTTTGAAAATAGGAATAATAAACATATGCGCATAACTGAGTAGGAGAAACTTTTTATTCGATAAGAAAAGATGTGCATAAACTGCAATGGAAACACTTTTACTGAACAAATTCCAGTATACGCATTATAAAGGTTTGTTATAAGAGATCATATGATGATGAAAATGTGTGTGAATGGACAAACCAGCAGGCTGAGCACACTGTAAAACCTCTGAAATGTTGTTTTGGTCATTCTAAAATGCCTTAACCGTTTCAGTATTATTATATTATTAATTACCTCCAGAGCGTCTGGAGCGTGTCAAGAGCGTCTGTTCTCCACGTCTCATGCGCGTCTCAAACCAACGCAATCTCACGGCAATTCATAACTTTTTGATTTAGTGGCTAATTCGTATGAATTTATACGATCTAATTCGTACAATTTAGTACGATTTGCTCATCACCCAATGACGGTTGGGGTTAGAGGTGGGGTTAGGTGCCACGCCTCCTTTTTAAAAACATACGACTGCACTCGTACGAATTCGTACGATTTAGCCACTAAACCGACAAATACGTTTCCTCGTGAGATCAGGCTGCTCAAATGCCACCACGCGTTCATTGTGTGTCTGCATTGTCTTCTGAGGCACTAGTCATTTATTAAATAAAAAACAGATTCACGCAGCTTCTCCTACCGCAGTAAATTCTGTTTTTACTGTTGATATTTGGCGCCAGTTAATGAGGAAGTGACAATTTTGTTCTCTTTGACTGGTTGGATGGAAACGCTGCTTTATTTGCACATCTTTTATGCGATATTCCAGTTTTGCATATAAATTTTATTCGCATTTTTGGATGGAAACATGGCTAATACATTTCAGTCACACAAAGAACAAAGTCACGTACGAGAATAGTTTGTCCTTTTTTAATAATTAATTATCTTAAATTCACTGACCTTCCACTGGCACATGTAACGTTACTAAATAGATTAATGGGATTATTACTCATTTTAAAAACTGTTTTTTTTATTCTGCTTACATTACAAATGTCATATCATCCTCTACCACTCGAACAATAAAAAAGGCAGACACACAAGTGCACTTAAATCTATTAAAACCTGTGTAAAAGTGGGAACCTTAAATTAAACATTTCCACTGAACATTAAGCTAAGGTTATCTGCATTCTTGTTTTGTCAGATTTGTTGTAGAAATGCGCTAGCCTATTTTATGTCATTTAATGCAATTACATCTGAAATGAATTCAAAATTATGGCCAATTCCCCACTTTTTCATGTAAAAATTTTATAAACGTCACACATTACATTACTTTTTTTATTATACTTAATTATTTAAATACTTTAAATGTAAACTTGTGCATTAACTTGAGCAGCTGTTTTCCCACGCTAACTGTCTCTGTTTCACTGATGCAGTGGTGTTGGTTTTTTCAATATATGCTCATATTTGCTATAACTTTGCATGAGCACATCAAGTTCAGCTGGAGAACTCGCCAGTCCAAACAGATGCGCTATAGGTGAATTGATGAACTAAATTGGCCGTAGTGTATGAGTGTGTGTGTGATTGTGAGAGTGTATAGGTGTTTCCCAGTACTGGGTTGCAGCTGGATGGGCATCCGCTGCATAAAACATATGCCGGAACAGTTGGCGGTTCATTCCGCTGTGGTGACCCCTGATAAATAAGGGACTAAACTGAAGGAAAATGAATGTTGCATTAAGATAAAACAGAGAAAATGAGATTGAGTGATAAGATATTCATAATAAATGAATAAAAACGACAAAGAGTTAAGCCCCCAAATCACTAAATCAGCCCCTGTTCACATACACACACACACACACACTAATGTGTAAACACACGTTACTACCATTCACAGAACAAACCAATGGAAAAGTACAGAGATGAAAACAGTGCTGCATTCACAGGAACAGAGCTGCAGGTTATAGAACACTGGTGTTGCTGATATCAAAGGCCTCGGCTGAGTGAAAACAGGATGTATTAAAATAATATTTCCACATTTGTCATTCATGTTTAGACAACAGTGAACAGTCTATGCAGGGCTGGATGCTATTTATATCAGCGTTTCTTCTCAGTAACTTCCACTGGTTTCTGTCTCGCAGATGCTGTTTGGGTTTCTTTACATTCATTCATTTTCTTTCCGGCTTAGTCCCTTTAATAATCAGGAGTCGCCACAGCAGAATGAACCGCCAACTTATCCAGCACGTTTTATGCATCGGATGCGGTAACACTTTATTTTGATGGTCCATTTGAGTATTAGTAGACTGTCTACTTAATATCTGTTGACACTGACATTTAACAGTCCTTCAACAGACATTTAACTGACTATAAGAAACTTCGCAAGTACATGTCAACTTACACTAACCCCAACCCTAACCCCAACCTAACAGTCTACTTATAATCTAATGATAATTAACTGACATGTAGATGCAATGTAACTTATATTCAACAAACGGACCATCGAAATAAAGTGTGACCTCGGATGCCCTTCCAGCTGCAACCCATCACTGGGAAACACCCATACACACTCGTACACTACGGACAATTTTTAGCTTACCCAATTCACCTATACCGCATGTCTTTGGACTTGTGGGGAAAATCGGTGGAAACCCACACAGAAAAGCCAACTGACCCAGCTGGGGCTCGAACCAGCGACCTTCTTGCTGTGAGGCGACAGCACTACCTACTGTGCCACCGCGTTGCCTGTTTCTTTATATTATTTAGACATTTATGTAGACGTAGAACGTTGTCTTTACAGTCACAACACACGGGAGACTCAGTCAAAGAATAAGCTGTAGTAGATGTATTGCTTGCGCGCCGATTTTCTCTGTTCATGCACAAAACTCTTGATTGCCCTCATATATACTCTGCTCAAGTGCGCTTTTAAATACACGCTGCTGAAGTGCGATTTAGTGTGTTTATGTAACAAGTATGTCTCCAACCTTCATTAGATTTGCTAGAAATATTTATGAATGTCTCCAATAGACGCGAGCGGCATTAATGCTCCCTGAAGTAAAGTGTAACAGCTATAAACTCCAGCAAGATAACGTCATCTATACATTTTAAAGTATTAGAAAGCATTATCTATTATCTATAAAGTATAATTATGGAAACTGTGTTCATCTTAACTGAAAGCTACGTTGTATTTGCTAGCCTCACACGCTGCATGCACCTGTCAGTCAGTTAGTGATGCGTGATGCGTAAACGCACTAAATCGCACTTCAGCAGCGTGTATTTGAAAGCGCACTTGAGCAGAGTATATATGAGGGCACGCAAGAATTTTGTGCATGAACAGAGAAAATCGGCGCTCAAGCATCAGTTTGCAGCAGGGTGAATTTTGGTGTGCCGCCCTGCCAGGGAAGAATGAATGTAGCGGAAGCCATGCAGTAGTAATCGAGTGTGATCGCTCACTCACATGACATGACATGCACTTGGAAAAAACTAACTTTAGAATATAATACTTAGAACAAAACCTCATTACTAATACAATTTAATCAAATATGATCAAATAAATAAATTTGGTTTAATTAGTTAGAGACAAGTGACGTCAACCTCAACAATGGGCAGCAGGGGGCGTGAGAGTATCGCGGTACGCCACAAGAGTTTCGCGATGCGTATCGTGGTTGGTGTATCGCGATATTTCGGTTTGGTTTGTAGTATCGTTACACTCCTACAATGTACTGGACCAGGGGTGTCCAAACTCGGTCCTGGAGGGCCGGTGTCCTGCAGATTTTAGAACTTGCTTCAACACACCTGTAAGAATGTTTCTAGAAAGCCTAGTAAGAGCTTGATTAGCTAGTTCATGTGTGTCTGATTGGGGTTAAAACTAAACTTTGCTGGACACCGGCCCTCCAGGACCGAGTTTGGGCACCCGTGAAATCAAAACTGACCCTATTGATGATTGTTAGCTCACATTGCTAGTTTTGTGGTGAACAAATAATCTGTGCATGTCATTAAGAACAAATAAATAGTTTGCCCTTGTAATCTTTAATTGAAATCTGAAAACGCACTTGCTGTTTGTATCGAGTTAAAATCTCAGATTAGGTCTGTCAGAGGTAATGGGCGTGGCTAACATACTTAAGCACGCCCCTTCAACTGTCAGCTCTATGACACCAAACAGAAATGGTAAGGAGGAGCAGTCTGTTAGGTTGTAATCCACTTGTTAAAGCTGCAGTCACACTAGAGTTTGTGCGTGCGAAATTCTGTCGTACGGCGCTGCGAAAATGGGCGGGATTAAACAAGATGATTAGACATTAAAAAAAAGCGAGTGTTTGCTCCATATTTTAAATTTCTGTCCAGAGAGGGCATGTTTTGATCCTCAATTGGTCTCACGCAGTCAAGTGATGCAATTTCCCAGGTCAGAGTTCACCAAGCTTGAATTTTACAACGCAGCGAAATGCGAAACTTGACGCACGAGCTTGTGTTTCAGGTGTGATGCATTCGCGTGCTTATGAATGGAAGTCTATAGTGAGAAAAGTCCAGTGTGAGCGCAGCTTAAGTGTGACGGCACACAAAACGGCTTCTGGATCCAAGCGCTCTATCAAACTGTATGGGGAGACTCAACAAATGATGTTACAATAAAAGTTTACAAAGTGTTGTAAGACTTTCGTAAATCATGACCACAAAATATATATCTATGCCCAATATCACATGGCCAGAAATTAATTTATTCATTTTCTTTTCGGCTTAGTCCCTTTATTAATCAGGGGTCACCACAGTGGAATGAACTGCCAACTTATCCAGCATATGTTTTAAGCAGCAGATGCCCTTCCACCCATACACTCTTGCATTCACACTCATACACTACTACCAATATAGCTTACCAAATTCCAAAATAGTGCATGTGTTTGGACTGTAGGGGGAAACCGGAGCACTTGGAGGAAACTCACGCCAACATGTGGAGAACATGCAAACTCCACGCAGAAATGCCAACTGGCCCATCCGAGACTCAAACCAGCGACCTTCTTGCTGTGAGACGATCATGCTACCCACTGCAGCACCATGGCCAGAAAGTGATTCATTTTTTTATAAATTGTTCAAATATTGGTGTCTGTGATACAGCAAGTCCAGAGACTGTTTTGTACACTATGGTTTCATATATAATTAACTTAAAGAACCCTACACCAGGATCACTTCCTCAACCGACCACTCACCCATCACACTCACCTCCTCAGAAGTCCACACCACACTGAGTCGGATAAATGTGCGTTAGGCTGCTGGACCAGACGGTATTCCTGGGCGCGTCCTAAAAGCATGTGCAGAACAGCTCGCTGGGGTATTCACAGACATTTTCAACCTGTCCCTTAACCTAGCAGCTGTGCCAACATGCTCTAAAACCACCTCTATTGTGCCGGTGCCGAAACACTCCAGCCCAACATGCCTGAATGACTACCGCCCTGTAGCACTCACACCCATCATCATGAAGTGCTTCGAGCGGCTGGTCCTGGCACATCTGAAAGACTCTCTGCCATCCACACTGGACCCACATCAGTTTGCCTACCGTGGCAACAGGAGCACAGAAGATGCAGTCTCCATAGCACTGCACTCTGTACTCACACACCTGGACAATAAAAACACTTATGCACGAATGCTGTTTGTTGACTTCAGTTCAGCATTCAACACTGTCATACCCTCTAAGTTAATGATCAAACTTAGAGACCTGGATATCGACACGTCTCTCTGCAACTGGGTTATGGACTTTCTGACTAACAGACCTCAGAATGTTAGATCAGGCCACCTAATCAGCAACAATGATGAGACTGCCTACAGGGAGGAGATACAGCATCTGGCCACTTGGTGCACCAACAATAATCTGCTCCTTAACACCAACAAGACCAAGGAGCTCATTGTGGACTTCAGGAATGGACGAACAGGCTCACATGATCCCATCCACATCAATGGGATGGCCGTTGAGCCCGTTTCATCCTTCAAGTTCCTGGGGACCCACATCTCAAAGGACCTTTCCTGGACCACCAACACCTCCAGCCTGGTCAAGAAGGCTCACCAGCGCCTATTTTTCTTAAGGCAGCTTAAGAAGAACCAGCTGTCATCAGCCGTCTTGGTGAACTTCTACCGCTGCACAATAGAAAGCATCCTGACGAACTGTGTCACAGTCTGGTATGGAAGCTGCTCTGTTGCTGAGCGTAAGGCACTGTAGGGTGGTGAAAACTGCCCAACGCATCACAGGGATCACACTGCCAGCCATAGAGGACATCCAGAGGAAACACTGTCTGCGCCGAGCACGCAGTATTCTTAAAGATTCCTCTCACCCTGCTCACAGACTGTTTTCTCTCCCGCCTTCCGGCAGGGGCTTCAGGCTCCTCCTGACAAAAACCAGTAGACTAAGGAACAGCTTCTTCCCCAGAGCTGTCTCCCTTTTAAACTCTGCCCCCCACTGACTATTTTGCCCCCCTAATACACCCCCCACTATACTCATAACTCAGACTCCTCATAATCACTGCACTATTTAACATTTGCACATTTAAAAATTGCACATATTCATTGCACTGATTCATTTATTCTAACTGTACATACCCACTGTACATGTACATTTGTAATTGATTGATTTATTGATTTTATTTGACAATTTCACAAAAATATACAAACAAGTCCAGTTAGACCAATTCAGACATATTTAAAAACTGTCGAGGATAAAATACACAAAAAAGCCACAGGCTTATTTCCATTGTGGTCCTCGATATTCTTAAAAATGAACGAGCAAATCATAAATGGAGTGCCAATGTGACACTCTGAATGATTTGTCACATGTAAATATATGCATATTTATTCCTTAATTAAATATAATTATTGTATATATTGTTACATCTAATGTTGTATTTATTTGAATTACCTTGGGTGGAGAAAGTGAGTGGGACGGTTTGTTGTCTGAGGTTGCTAGGGTAACGATGAGCTGCTGGACTGTCATTACGAGAGCGACTCGACTGAGAAGAGCAACAGAACTTTGACTCTCTCATATTTCTATCTTTTAGGTGGGTAAATTCTGTCATAATGTCATCGAAATGTGAAGAATACATGTTAAGTGTCTTAACTAGTTTACTGAGGGTAACGTGCAGTGAAATAGTTACTTTGTAGCGAAGATTGTATCTTTTTGCTGACAATGTATCAAAACAGCCGCCAGCGGCCGTTGTGTTAATTGGTAACTGTAAAGTTTATAAAAGAGCTCCACCTCGCTTCAGTTCAATGTAGAGGTTATATTTTTGTACTGAGGTTGTTAAAGAGAGTATTAATAACTATTTTATTTGTGTAAATGTACTTATAACCAAAGATGACAGTTACACTCAACAACTGTAACGGATTTGTTTACATTTGTATTTCTCAGAGCTAGTCCATACAGAGCAGATATGATACTGTGCTAGAGATATTTAATGCTTAATGGGACACTTTGCAAAATGTTTAATACATGAAGCCTACCTTAATGTGATAAAGTATAGTTATCGTATAGAACTAAGTAATAACCTGTATGTGAATAATATGTTTATGAATGAGCTATTTATATATATGCATATAATGCATTTTTATTGAGACAAGACAAGGGTTTGTTAGGTATAATACACTGTTTAAGGATGTTGTATAGTCTGTTTTAAGTATTACTGCATTGAAATATTTATGAAATTATAGTATATTGTGATCAAATGTCTGTAATAAACATTACGAGAGCGACTCGACTGTGAAGAGCAACGAAACTTTGACTCTCTCATATTTCTATCTTTTAGAAATTTAAACTGCAGCACCGCCAGCTCAACGCCGGGCGTGCTACAGATTTTGGGGGCTCGTCCGGGATCTAGCGCCACCTACTGGTATCTAGATCCTATGCAAATGAACCACAGAACGGCCAAGTGACGGGTTATCGGTGTGAGGATCACGAGAAGGGCAGCTTAGCAGCGGCAGAAGAACCAAAGCACGGCAGTGAGGCAGTTTTCTGGCTGAGGAGAGGTGGCACAGCGTGATCTGAGCAAAGAGCGAACCCATCAACAGCGAGATCTTCGAGAAGATGGCTTCTGGCGAGAGAAAAACAACCGTTTGGGAAATCAAGAAAAGACTCTATCAACTCACTCATCTTGAACTGATTAGCCTGGTGGATCATCTGGAGCCAGCTGCAGGCATGGGAAAATGCAGGCTGGACATGACTGACGAAGAGGGCTGCTTTGAGTACATTGTCGAGTATATGACCAGTGAATCACTTCTTGAGTTAGAGGATGGAGGTCTCTCTCAATTATTATCGCTAAAGGATAATGTTGATGCAATAATTGAGAAACGTAATGTAACAAATGTGTTGTATGACACTGGGTTAATAACAGCACAACAACATTTGACGCCACTTACACCTACTTCTGACACAAAAACACAACAGTTGGAATACCATCAAATGGTAGATCGTTACGAAGAATTAGGTCAAAAATTAGCACAATATAAGAGTAATGCCAATCCAGTGAGATCAGATTATTCAAAAACTGATAATAGTTTACCTGTGAATGTAGCTGAGCAGCCCAGAAGTATGAAAGGGGAAAGTATGATCTCCCTCCGTGATCTCCAGCTTCTTCCATTCCAACATAGAGAGTTCAAGATTCACGGGGGGCAGATTGGTGACAGTACAGCTGATATAAGCTACACAAGCCTAACTAAACAAATAGACGAAGGGCTAGCAGTAAACCACAGCGAAAATGACATCATCAGAGGTGTCCTGAGAATCATTAAGCCAGGAAACTTCAAGGACATGTTAGTGAACAAGGATGGACTAACAATCTCAGAGTTAAAGAGTTTTCTGCAGTCACATCTGAATGAGAGAAGTAGCTCAGAGCTCTTACAGGAGTTAATGTGTGGCAAACAGAATGACAATGAAACACCCCAACAATTTCTATATAGGTTGATTGGACTGAAACAAAAACTAATTTTCCTATCCAAGCAAGCTGGAACAGACCTGATATATGATGAACAAACAATTCAAAATGTATTTCTGCGAACGATTTATCAGGGCATGGGTGCAAAGTACAACCAGTGTCGCACCGAACTGAAACCCCTGCTTGCAGATCGGCTGGTGACAGATGAAGCACTCCTCCGCCAAGTGACCCAAATAGCCAGTGATGAGAGTGAACGACAACGTCGGTTGGGACAAGCCTCACGTTTAAAAGCTCAAAATGCCCTCAGTGCCCAGTGTGAGTCCAGCCAAGGTAGAGAAGTAGAATACAACAAACAAAGTGATCAAACTGACACAATTCGTCAGCTAAATGCAAAAATTGAGGCTCTCACAAAAACTGTAGAATCACTTGCAAAGGCAAGAACAACAGAAAATCAATGCAAAGTTACAGATACCCAGCTTCAGCGAACACACCGCCGACGTGTATGTCCCAAATGTAGTAGCAAAAATATTACCTCTTGCAGTCATTGCTTCGTATGTTGTGAGGAAGGACACCGTGCAGTGGGCTGTACAAAGAAAGGAAGGATGTCGGGAAACGACCCACGGACACTGGTGGGGGACGAGCAGTGACCGATCAAATTCAGTCCCAAAGAGATGAAGTGGCAGGGTCAGAAAGATTTGCAAGTTTCCATCCACGATCATGCCCAAGACAACGTCCCTGTGATAGAGTAGCGCAGCTTATCGGAAAGAAAGCAATTCTTAAATGTAATATTAATGGCTTTTCAGTAAGTGCCTTATTAGATACGGGGGCCCAAGTCAGTATAATTGATTATGCCTGGAAAAATAGATACTTACCAGATCAAGACCTTCGACCCCTTTCTGAGATAGTGGGTGGGGGTGACTTGAGTGTCTCAGCTGTTAATGGGGATCCTCTCCCTTTTGAGGGATGGACAGAGCTGACAGTGAACCTGCCAGGAAATGATGATCCAAATTTAACTATTAAAGTACCATTTCTCATAGGTAGGATGTCATTAGAGAGGCCATTACTGGGGTTTAATGTAATTGAAGAGTTAATACAGGGAAAGAGGGACACGGAAGAGGGCTTACGTGCATTTGCAGAACTTATAAAGGCAGCTCTTAATCTTAGAGATGAACAAGCCAATTCTATGGTAAGCCTCATTCAGGAACATTACCCCACAAGTCATGAGGCTGTTGTTACAGTTGGCCCAAAAGACATAATAGTTCCACCTGGACAGCTGACTCATGTTAAGTGTAAAGTCCCAGCTGACCTGGACCTCTCAGAGTCAGTGGTGTTGTTTGAATCTGATGAAGAGAGTACACCACTGACCCAATTAGACATTGGAGAAGGGCTGATAAAGGTAGAAGGGAATGACCGACCCTATGTCAAGGTCCCTTTGAGCAATCTTACAGCCAGCGAAGTCACAATCCGTCGTTACACACCTCTGGGAAGGATCCAACCCATAATTCACATAATCCAACAAGAAACAGAGAGTGGTGTGGACATACCAGTGAGTCAGACAAAAGAGATAACTCAAGAGGGGAAAGAAAACAATCTCTGGCACCCACCTGTCGATATAAGTCATTTAGAGGAAGAACAGCAGAGACTAGTGAGAGAAATGCTCTATGAGGAGTCAAATGCCTTCGCACAGGGAGATGATGAGATAGGGTGTATTCCAAGCTTGCAAATGTCAATTAATTTGAAGGACAACATCCCTGTTCAGCGAGCATACACCTCCATCCCAAAACCCCTGTACAAAGAGGTGAAGGAATACATCCAGGACTTGCTAGCTAAAGGGTGGGTGGTCAAGTCAAAGTCTCCTTACGCAGCTCCTGTAGTTTGTGTTCGCAAGAAAGATGGCACCCTCAGATTGTGTATCGACTATAGACTGCTAAACCAAAAGACAGTGCCAGATAGACACCCACTTCCCCGTATCCAGGACCTGATTGACAACCTAGGGGGCTACCGGTGGTTCTCAATCCTAGACCAGGGGAAAGCCTACCATCAAGGATTTATGGCTGAAGGGTCACGACACCTTACCGCATTCACAACTCCCTGGGGGTTATATGAATGGGTACGCATACCGTTTGGACTGGCAAATGCACCAGCAGCTTTTCAAAGGAGTATGGAGGAGATGCTTGACTCGTTAAGAGATGAACTGTGCATTCCATATCTGGATGACATACTCTGCTATGGTGAAACCTTTGAAAATCATGTACAGGGATTGAGGAAAGTCCTCAAAGCACTACAGATGCATGGAGTAAAGCTGAGGCCAGCGAAATGTGAACTCTTCAAGAGAGAGGTCCGGTATCTGGGGAGACTAGTTTCAATGGATGGTGTACGAATTGACCCGAGCGACCTGGATGCAGTGCTCTCTCTGAAAGAAAAGAAACCCAACACAGTTGGTGAGCTGCGGCGTTTACTAGGCTTCCTTAGTTACTACCGCACCTACATTCAGGATTTCTCACGAATTGCTAAACCAATGTATGAGCTCCTCCAGTCACGGGGATCAGTAACCACTACAGAACAGACCAAGTCCAGCAAGGGTGGAAGAAAGGGAGCACAATTACCATCACGTGCCAGAGTAGAGTGGACAAGAGAACATCAAGATGTGTTAGAGAAACTTATCGAGGCTCTAACCAGCCCGCCAGTACTGACTTACCCTAATTTTGAACTCCCATTCGTACTCCATACAGATGCATCTGAACAAGGACTGGGAGCTGTGCTATATCAGCAGCAGAATGGCAGGCTCAGAGTCATTGGCTACGGCTCCAGGACACTGACCCCAGCTGAGAGAAGATATAGACTCCACTCTGGAAAACTAGAGTTCTTGGCACTTAAGTGGGCGATCTGTGAGAAGTTCCGTGACTACCTTTTCTATGCACCCCACTTCACGGTGTTCACTGACAACAACCCCCTGACATATGTTTTAAGTACAGCCAAACTCAACGCTGTTGGACATAGATGGGTGGGTGAACTAGCAGACTTCAAATTTGATATACGATACAGACCAGGCAAGACAAATGCAGATGCAGATGTGCTCTCCCGCTGGCCCCTGAACATTGATAAATATGTGGCTGCCTGTACAGAAGTACTGCCAGAGGAGGTGGTCCGAGCCACCTGGGAGGGTACTCAGATAGACAGGAATAATGATGTTGCCTGGGTAGCAGCCCTAAATGCTCGTCAGGAGGGTACTGGATGGCAGGAAGGAGAGAGTGTCATGAAACTGGATCACAATGAGTTACGGACAGCTCAGAAGGAGGATCCCAGTATTGGAGAACTGATAAAACTAAAGGAAAGTGGCAGAGAGTTGACACCTGAAATGAGAAAATCTGCTAAGGGAAGCACCAAGAGATTAATGTATGAGTGGGGAAAATTTGCTCTATACGATGGAATACTCTATCGGAAAACCAAGGAAAGATGCCAACTTGTACTTCCTGCTAAGTTCAGGCAGCTAGCCTTGAGACAAATGCACGATGACATGGGTCATGTCGGAATTGAAAAAGTTCTTGACCTAGCAAGGAGACGATTTTATTGGCCATTTATGAAAAAGGAGATCGAGCACTATGTCACCCAACAGTGCCGATGCATCAAACAGAAAAAGCCAGTGGTGCAAGTTAAAGCCCCAATGGGAAGTATCACTTCAAGTTGCCCATTCGACCTGGTGTCCATTGACTACTTGCACCTAGAACGAAGTCGTGGGGGATATGAATATATCCTGGTTGTAGTAGACCACTTCACCAGATTTGCCCAGGCATACCCGACAAAGGACAAATCTGGACGAACAGCTGCTGAAAGAATATTTAATGATTATATCCCAAGATTTGGCTACCCTGGTAAACTCCATCATGACCAGGGGCGTGAGTTTGAGAACCAGCTCTTTACAGCATTACAGCGGCTGACAGGTGTCGGCAACTCAAGAACAACACCCTACCACCCCCAAGCCAATCCTGCAGAACGCTTTAATCGAACACTGCTACAAATGCTGAGAACCTTGGAAGAGAAAGAAAAAGACAGATGGAAAGAGCACCTCTCAAAAGTAGTACATGCATACAATTGCACCAAACATGAAGCGACAGGGTTCTCTCCATTCTTCTTGTTGTACGGACGTCACCCTCGTTTGCCAGTCGATCTGTTGTTTGATCTGAAGATGGAGGATGATCAGTACTCACCTCGAGATTATGCAGAGAAATGGGCACAAAGAATGGCTGCTGCATATAAACTTGCATCGGGCAACAGTAAACAGGCAAGCACACGAAATAAGAAATATTATGACCAACACCTGCGAGGGGTTGTTTTACAGCCAGGAGACAGAGTTCTTGTTCGAAACCTAAGTGAACGAGGAGGACCTGGCAAATTAAGGTCATACTGGGAAAGAACAGTACATGTGGTGAGAGAAAGAGTAGAAGATGGTCCAGTCTATAAAGTGTATCCTGAATCTAGCAGAGGCCATGATCCAGCAAAGATACGTCCCTTGCATCGGAACCTTCTTCATCTGGTTAATGACCTACCTGTAGAATTGCCAACTTCAGAAACTGAAAAGTCACAGAAATCGCAAAGGGGAAAGCCACGACAAGTGAGGCCAGCAAGAGATTCAAAGGAAGCAAGTTCAAGTGATTCATGTTCAGATGATAGTGATGCTCCACGTACCTATTACTGTTTGCGCTCACCACTACAAAGGAGATCAATGAGAAAAGCATCCGTATCTGAGGATTACAGGAGAGATCGTGTGGGACTGAGAAACAGCTTTGAGCAGCCTAAAAGAGATACAAACGAGACAAACAAGGAATACTTACCTATGTCAGTTGAATCCCAAGCACCACGAGAGTACTTACCTGTGTCCAATGAACTTCAGTTACCTGATGAATTTCCTGCTATGCTGGAACTAGAAAGAATGGATGAGGAACTGGAAGGGACAGTACCTGTGGAGGGGAATGAAAATATGATTAGTCAGGGAGAAGAGAGGACTGAAAGAGAAATTATAAGGAGATCCAAAAGAGAAAGAAATCCTCCAAGATTTTTATCTTATTCCTCCTTGGGTCAACCCAGTTATGAATGGCCAACTGAGATGGTTGCAGTACAAGTGATGACAGTTCAGGGACTGCCATTTTATTCCCATGCACAGGGACCAGTTCAGATGGCAAGTGCCTATGTCCCATCTGTACTTCCCTACCAAATAGGGTTCTATCCCGCATTATCTACCTACCCAACTTACTGACTTAGTATAATACATGCTATGGTAGGATAGTTTAAAATACACCTTTAGTGCATGTACACACACTTTAAAAACCAGTTGAAATGGGGAAAAGTTCATTTTAGTGAGAGTAAAGGGAAAAGCGATGGTTGGAGCATTTTCTTTTGTTGGGGAGAGTGTGACACTCTGAATGATTTGTCACATGTAAATATATGCATATTTATTCCTTAATTAAATATAATTATTGTATATATTGTTACATCTAATGTTGTATTTATTTGAATTACCTTGGGTGGAGAAAGTGAGTGGGACGGTTTGTTGTCTGAGGTTGCTAGGGTAACGATGAGCTGCTGGACTGTCATTACGAGAGCGACTCGACTGAGAAGAGCAACAGAACTTTGACTCTCTCATATTTCTATCTTTTAGGTGGGTAAATTCTGTCATAATGTCATCGAAATGTGAAGAATACATGTTAAGTGTCTTAACTAGTTTACTGAGGGTAACGTGCAGTGAAATAGTTACTTTGTAGCGAAGATTGTATCTTTTTGCTGACAATGTATCAAAACAGCCGCCAGCGGCCGTTGTGTTAATTGGTAACTGTAAAGTTTATAAAAGAGCTCCACCTCGCTTCAGTTCAATGTAGAGGTTATATTTTTGTACTGAGGTTGTTAAAGAGAGTATTAATAACTATTTTATTTGTGTAAATGTACTTATAACCAAAGATGACAGTTACACTCAACAACTGTAACGGATTTGTTTACATTTGTATTTCTCAGAGCTAGTCCATACAGAGCAGATATGATACTGTGCTAGAGATATTTAATGCTTAATGGGACACTTTGCAAAATGTTTAATACATGAAGCCTACCTTAATGTGATAAAGTATAGTTATCGTATAGAACTAAGTAATAACCTGTATGTGAATAATATGTTTATGAATGAGCTATTTATATATATGCATATAATGCATTTTTATTGAGACAAGACAAGGGTTTGTTAGGTATAATACACTGTTTAAGGATGTTGTATAGTCTGTTTTAAGTATTACTGCATTGAAATATTTATGAAATTATAGTATATTGTGATCAAATGTCTGTAATAAACATTACGAGAGCGACTCGACTGTGAAGAGCAACGAAACTTTGACTCTCTCATATTTCTATCTTTTAGAAATTTAAACTGCAGCACCGCCAGCTCAACGCCGGGCGTGCTACACCAACATCATCAGCTCAGCAACTCACCACAACAAAATCTTAAACTTCAACTGTAAAACAACCACTTTTTAATTTTCCTTCTAAAAACACTCTCAGTTTGAATCTCTTTAAAAATCGTAGGTAAAACATTCAAAGCAACAGAGCTAGTACACAAAAGAGAATTTCTACCTGATTCACTCTTAAATCTACAAGGATAAATATCCCTATTACTCGCTCTTGTTGAATGACTGTGTTCCTTACTAACTAAAACATAATAATTAAGAAAATATTTTGGAACCATTTTCTTTCAAATCTTAAACACCATCACTAATTTTAAAAATTTTACCCTTTTATTACAGTTTTTCTCAAATGCTAAAACTCATTTCACAAATGTTTCCTCCATGTTCCCCAATGTCTAAACACAACATCCTTTTCTAAAGCTACATAAACACAACCACACCTTCTCACATCAAACCTTAAACATTCACACCAAAAGAGCAGCTCGAAGCTTTCAAAAATGTAAACACTATACACGTCATTACACACTACAGCAAAACAATTGAAAACACAATGCTCAATTTGTGAGAAGGTTCTTTGTTTCATAACTGCCAATGCGTAGTTTTTAGAAACTTTATAGTAACGGATCTTCTTAGATCTCTGCAGAGGATTAGGCATTTAGATTTGTAAGTTTTATATGAAGAGTATAAATCTATAGAAAATACTGCATGTGCACTACTGTAACACAACTCAATGCAAAAACAGAATCTATTGCACACAACTGTACTCTTGAAAACACGATCAGGGTGTAAAGTTTTTTTTTTTTATTTACTTCATTCACACCACACACACACCACAATCACTGTGCGGCATCATGTTGCTGAGCTGCATCGGGCCACATCACCTCATCCACATCGCAGGCTATATTGTCTCTTGCCAGACACCATAGGGAAAAATGCCCTGGAATGCCGAATCCATCCTTGGAAGGCCTCCACTGGGATGTCAGTGTAGCAGAGGCCAGCTAGTAAGTGCTGTGCAGGTAAAACCTCACTCCTCTGACCTCTAAAGGTGCTCTAGTGACAGACGCTAGAAGCCATAGCCTTTAGCCTCCTTGTTAGAGCAACCGACTCCCATGCGGAAGGTTGCCGGTTCGATACCAGCTCGGTGCGGGTAGGGTGGCGTAGGACCGGCGGGGGTTACATCAACACCGGCCAGCTCCATTGCCCTTAGGAGGTTCTCTGTAGTGTATGGTTGTCTGTCATAAACCTTCCATCTCCACGATGAGAAGAACTCCTCTATAGGGTTCAGGATAGGGGAGTAGGGTGGCAGACAGACACGTTTACGTAAAAAGTGGTTACTGTTAGTGGTGAACCACTCTCTGATTTGGTTTGTTCTGTGGAAGCGGACATTGTCCCAAATTATCACATAAATGTGAGGTGCGGCCCAGGATAGTGTTGTTGGCGGTCCAGGAGGATGTCTCTTAGCTCCTCTAGGAAGGTGAGGAGACGTTGGGTGTTGTAAGATCCAAGGACAGCATGCTGGAGGACAAGCCCCTCGGAACGCATGGCCGCACAAAGAGTAATACCTTAAGACCTCAATACCTTAAGAATAAGACCTTCTTCTCTTCCTCCTGGACCTTCTCCTCTCCCTTGTTGGCCTCTTCCTCGTTGGCCTGCTCCTCTTCTTTCATGGCCAGCTCTTCTCCTTCCTCTGACTCTGCCTTTATCTATTGTGTTTGTTTGAAATCTTCAGCAAACTGTGCACTCTGAACTTGCTTTTATACATGTGGTCACAGCATTAGCAACAAGTGTCTTCAGTTTTGAGGCATTGCGTGTAATGAATGATGCCAGGTGTGTTCATTGTGTTCAAATATTGCTGACTGTGGCAAGCATTTTGCATCACATGAGCTTTCATTTGAGAATATGAGCGGAGTTCTTTTGCAACTTGTGTTTTAGCAAAGAAAAATGTATTTAGATTTATGAGAACGGAGGATTGTGTTTTGTGAATTGTGTCTACATGTGAAATGTGTTTATGATATTGGGAAATGATGGCTAGATTTAGTAAATGTGTTTAGACAACTGGTCATTTGGTTTAGAGGATTGGCTTTTGTGTTTTAGCATTTGAGAAAAACTGTAACTTTTAAAAAATTACTTTGACAATAGTGTTCATTATTTAAATGCGTCAGTGGAGGTACTTTCAAAACAATTCTAGACAACTTATTTTGGTCCGTCTGCAATTTATTTGTCATTTTATTAGAGCTACCACTGTACCAAAAAGCTGCAGCATAGTCAAAGTATGGCTGCCCTAATGCACTAGCTAATATTTTTAAAGTTTGGGTATCTAGGAGCTCTGCCTGTCTTGCTAAAAACTTAATTTTAGAACAGATTTTGGAATGGACTATAACAGCCATCTTTTCACCTGTCAAATTACTATCTAAAATACAACCTAAATATTTAACTTCATGTTTTGGAGTAATAATTTGATCCCCTACTTTTACCTCTGACCCAACACATTTTCTTAGTTTCGCAACTGAACCAAATAAAATAAATTCAGTTTTATCTACAATTATGTTTATCTATCTGCACACTTCTGATTATTAATAGCAACCTGTACATATATCCATCTATTGTAAATCTCTGTTCATGGCTAACACAACCTGTATATAATGTTCATAGTACATCCATTTGTAAATATCACCATAGTTTTTCTATACTGCACTTTATAACTTATACCTGTATCCTGCTATTGCA
Source organism: Danio kyathit (assembly GCA_903798195.1). Classification (NCBI taxonomy): domain Eukaryota; kingdom Metazoa; phylum Chordata; class Actinopteri; order Cypriniformes; family Danionidae; genus Danio; species Danio kyathit. The sequence goes on along the minus strand of LR812523.1, from coordinate 4,958,253 downwards.
CTCCTGGTTAGACCTAAACTGCATTTCGTTTCCTTCTACATGTGTAATGACAAAGTTGAATCTAATCTAATCTTAAAGTGTGATATGACTAAAAAGTGGTCAAACTAATATTTGCGGTAACACTTTATTTTGATGGTCTATTTGAGTATTAGTAGACTGTCTGCTTAATATCTGTTGATACTGCTCCTTCAACAGAAATTTAACTGACTATAAGTAACTTTGCAAGTACATGTCAACTTACACTAAGCCCAACCACAATCTAATTTATAATATAATGAGAATTAGTTGGCATGTAGATGCAATGTAACTTAAATTCAACAAACGGACCATCAAAATAAAGTGTGACCATATTTTCTCAATTCAGATGAGTAGCGGCTTGGATCTGAAAACAGTATTTCTCTCATGACAACTTAAGCGGAAAAATCTACCCAAACACGCTTGGCTTTGCACGGCAAATGTGACAAGATACAAGAGGTTAAAATACACTGCCATATGGATATCCGTTATGTTAATGTACAAAATAAACCTGATTTAAGTCCACAAACCAGGATTGAAGCATCTTCTTTTATAATTGTACTGACAGTATGCTGCTGTGGTGATGAATTACAGCAAATTTACTGTCTTATTACAAACATGCACTGTTTTAAAAACGTCTTAAACTCATTCTTGAGGTGCAGATGATCACAGAGAGCTGAACAGATCTTTTTTTTTCCAGTTGCTTTGCGCACCTCCTGTCTTGTTGATCTGATTATACGCCTTACTACGGAGACATGTTACTACACGGCTGTCAATCCATTCGGTGGGCGGGGAAACCGCACTCCTACGTCACGTTGCAGTGGGCTTCAAAATTGCAAGGATTTGGATCCTATTTTAACATCAGGAAATTAAAAAAAAAAGAAGCTTATTGTGTTTGTCACTCCAATATGACTGTGGACACACTATGCCTACACACAGTTCTGTCCAAACAGCTTACAAAAGATGATTTTCATCATAGGAGCCCTTTAAGTGTCGACTTCACAACTAAATACAATGGGCTATATGCACAGGGACTTTTAATTTACGTGTTGCAAATTCTCACAATGCAACCAGGTACAGAAAGCACCTGCATTTTCTCACAACACATGCAAATAGCAGGGAACACAGCAGAAATGTTTTAAGGGGACCCAAAAACATGACGTACCCAGCTAGGATTTGTACAGTATATTGTGCTGTGACTGTTGCTCAGTGAAGCTTTAAAAGGTGAGATTTTTGTTTATTTTAATATACTGGTTATACGATTCCCTTGTCTTTTGTATATTATTAAACTGCATCTGAAATTGCACATTCTATACAGTAGTACGCTAAAATCAGTATGCGAGCAGAGTCGTATGTCTGAACTCATAGAATTGTAAAAACAGTATGCTAGAAGTACCCGGATGACCTACTACTCCTAATGAGATTCTGAAGTGTGCATCCGATGGACACTACGCTATCCCATGATCAGGGCCGGATTAACCAATGACCCATTGGGGCCCGTGCGCACTTGGGGCCCCTGCTAGGGGAAAATGAAAGCCAATTTTGGAGCGTCTAGTGCAAATAGCGCACCTCGTTGGAATAAGCTATGGACGCGGATTCCGCCCACCGGCGTCTGATTGACAGAGACAACATAACTAAAAAAAAAAGCGCGTTCAATACGAACGCGAGTGGTGTAGCTCGTAGAGCGCTCGGTAACATCTTTTGACCTGATCCATCGTCAACCCGGTTCGAATCCACCGTCTGCTGAACTCGTGCTTCTTTTTCTCTCCTCATTAGATATCAGATTGGAAATACATTTACTTTTAGGGTGCTTTCACACTAGCACTTTTGGTCCGCACCCGGGTTGGTTTGACGTCATAGTACGGTACGTTTAGCTAGTGTGAACGTGTCTTCTGAACTCGGGTGCGCACCCGTGAACCGTACCCGAGTCCGCCTGAAAGAGGTGGTCTGGGGTACGGTTTGTGCGAACTCTGGTACGGTTCACTTCTGGTATGAATGCAATCGTACCAAATAGCGGAAGTGAACCGGCAACTGTACAACAAACTATCGTTTTCATAACGTTCATTCGTGTGTGTGTGTGTGTGTGTGTATGTGCGCCACGTATTGTACCTTTAGCGGGACTGAGCCAAGCACAGTGATACACAGTGATGTCTGCTTGTCTCCTCCAGAAACAGCTTCTGCAGACACTGAGTGATGTTCTGAATGTTTATAATATTTTTGCAGCAGACAGACGCAAGTCGCTTTCTGTATGTCCAAAACTTATGATTCAGTAAAAGCAAATCGACCGCGATGTGCGGAAGTCTCCATTTTGGCGCTTTGCTTTCGTGACTGTCACCTAGCAACAGCCGTAAACAAAACAGCAGCTCTATGACGCAAGCGTACCGGGGTTCAGAAGGAAAAAAGACAGTGTGAACACAAACTAACCGAGAAGGTGGCAAGGGGGGACAATCTAACTTGGGTACGGTCCAGGCAATTGAACCAAGTGTGAAAGCACCCTTAATAGTAAGGTAACATTTTTTTAAAAATGAAAATAATGCAATTATGATATAAAGTCACAAGTGGCTTGTGGGTATTTAATAATGTTTAGCCTTATTCAAATGTGCATAAACACCATCTAAACTGTTCTTTTCCACCTGGTGTTATATGTTTGTGACGTCTTAATAGAATTAATTTTCGTCAATGTTCGTCATCATCATTTGCCACCGCTAGCCCTACTTCACCAGCTCTGACCTCATGGCTCTGTTTGAAGAACATTTAATAGATGGCACGTTTTAATAAAAGTGCCTCCCTCTCTGTAAAACCATATTGCTTAGACAACTATACATTTCCTCTTAGAAGATGTGTTATATGCCATGCCAATAATATGCTTTATAAGATTGTAGAAGTTATACATTAAAAATACCCTTTAATATATATATATATATATATATTTTTAGTACTGCTTCAGTGAACTTGAACAAGTATACTAAAAAACATACATTTTTACTAGTTTTATTAGTATTTTTTTTCAAAGTATGCTTTAAATGCTTAAATATATGTACTATATATCATTTATTCAAAAATAATAATAATTAATAATAATAATTCCTTACATTTATATACATTTATATAGCCTATAGATTAATTTTATTAAAAATGTATTATATTATTCTTATTTTTCAATTCAACTATGGGGGTGCGGCCGGGCAGGGGGCCCTACAAGACAATGTGCCCAGGGGCCTCTGAATTCTTAATCCGGGCCTGCCCATGATGCGCTGTGAGAGAATTTATAAATGGAAGTGAAGCAACGCAGCTGACATGGGTAGGCCACGTGATCATGACAAAATGGCGGATGTAGTACGTCCGAGTTCCATTCATACTACTCACATACTGTTTTCTTCATTATATAAAACCTCACCTTTGTTAACGTTATTACAACCATTTGTGTTGATAAAACAGCAAACGCAGGCTCCTATGTAAACACAAAGTGTACATTAGCGAGCCTTTGTTATAGTGCAGACACCAGCGGTCAGGTGAGAAGTTCGGGTGGTTGATTTGATGTACAAGCGTTTGGTTGGAAGCTTGATTCCGCAGCTCCTCCTCTGGTTCCATCAGGCAGTCCTTCTGCGCATGCCCAGGCTCCAATTTCAGCAGTCTTTTGCGACAGTTTGTGCCCGTCACAAGGCGTTTTTTTCCTTCACATCATTTAATGGAAAATGGCGCTGTCGCGACGTCCATATTTTATACAGTCATTGGTTTAAACACCCTCGTGGGTCATTAAGGTGTATAGTGAGAGATTAGGCGTCGATTACAAACATTTCTACTGTTTCAAAGCACTGCACGGGTCCCACACACCAGTAATTCAACTAAAATACAAAAGTAATTTATAGTAAAAAGCTTTTGAACCATACTACAGTGTATCAGTGTGTTATTGACAACTATTTTTAAAGAAGGCCACTGCATATTGTAGTATAGTGTGTAACGGAGGGCAGCTAGCGAGCCCAAAAGCCTCACTCCCATAACCTCCTTAGAGCATTCGCCTCCCATGCAGAAATCGCCACTCGGAACGAGTGGGTTGGTGAAGGACCGGTTGGAATATGATCAACGCAAATGTTTTTGCATACCTTGGATTTTACTACAGACATCGGTGGTGTAATGTAACATACCTTGTGTGTTAAAACTACAGTAAATTGAGTAATTTGTTTATATTACTATTGTTGTAATATTACTACATGATTGAGTTGGTTGGTTGTGAACGTTTGACATTTTGTGCTTTCCCACACTTTAACCAGCAGAGGTCCGAACCCGTTTCCAATACAATTGAGTCGAGCGGTCCACTGGTTCAGAAAGCTCCTTTCACCATCACTACTTTAAATAATTAGGAAACTGATGTTTTTTCAGTTTCCAGATGCCGAAGCACAAGTGTTTCGAAACACCCAGGCTTTCCCTTAATTTGTTTGCATTGTGAGAAAATGCTGCATGTTTTTTTAAATGTGTTTGTGTTGTGAGGCAGGGGCGCCTGCAGGAATTTACTCCAAGGTACGCACAAATCCAGCACCGCCCGACTCCTTCCCCAATCAAGAAACACTGATGCGTACTGTCAAAGGCTACATTATTTAGGGGAATTCCTTATGACATAATTCGTTTCCTTTCTAATTTTAATATTTCGTTGAAATCTAAATGTAATAAAAGCACATCAGCACCAAGGACAAAAAAAGACGCAAGACGTCATCTTTAAAATTATGACATATAAAAAAAAAATGCAAATATATGACAGAAGATTGTGATATACGAATTATATATATATATATATACACACACTATTGTATTTTTTCTTGGACAAAATATCTTTTTTAAAATGAATTTCATATATAGTTTATCTTTTTAAAGTAGTTTATACTGTTTAATAATCATTTTAAATTATGTCATAAATAAATAAATAAAATAGCGGCATTAATTCCCGCCCTCGCATGGTAGGTACGAACAGTGCGTACAGCCGTAAGGCTGCAGGCGCCACTGTTGTGAGGATATACAACATGTTTGCTGTCAAACCAATGAGGATCTTTTCTTAATTTGCTGGTGTTGTTTGTAATTGCATGTGTTTTCTTAAAGTGCAGCGTGTTGAGCTCTCTCGTTCACCGTATAATATGCCTAATTTACTTTTATTTCAGTACATTATTGTAACAGGTGTCAACTGAATGCATTAAATAAGAACCAAAGTGCAGTTTTTACAAAGGGCTTCAAATAATTAAGGATGGCTGACGTGAAACTGATGTTTTTTCAGTTTCCAGATCACGAAGCACAAGAGTTTCAAAACACCCAGGTCACGTGACTAAAGCGATTCAAAGCATCAGACATTTCAGAATGTTTTGAGACCTGGCGAATCTGTGTTTGGTTGAAAGGGCTGGGAGGGAAAAACCCCATGTAGCCTAGTGGACCCTGCATGTGCACAGAGTAACTGTGCTGCCAATGCTGCACATTCATACTGTATAGAGCGCACTTTTCTAATAGTCGAGTAGTTCATTTAAATTCAAATACAGTACCTACTTGGTAGGCGATTTCAGACGCAACCTAAGCCTCAATGACCATAGCCTAAATCGCCAGGTCTGTCACGTTTTAGGGTCGCTTGAAACATTGTATTCCCTGCTATTTGCATTTGTTGTGAGAAAATGCAGGCTTTCCCTTAATTTGTTTGCATTGTGAGAAAATGCTGCATGTTTTTTTAAATGTGTTTGTGTTGTGAGGATATACAACATGTTTGCTGTCAAACCAATAAGGATCTCTTCTTAATTTGCTGGTGCTGTTTGTAATTGCATGTGTTTTCTTAAAGTGCAGCGTGTTGAGCTCTCTCGCTCACCGTACAATATGCCTAATTTACTTTTATTTCAGTACATTATTGTAACAGGTGTCAACTGAATGCATTAAATAAGAACCAAAGTGCAGTTTTTACAAAGGGCTTCAAATAATTAAGGATGGCTGATGTGAAACTGATGTATTTTCAGCACAAGAGTTTCAAAACACCCAGGTCACGTGACTAAAGCGATTTCAGACATTTCAGAAGGTTTTGAGAGCTGGTGAATCTGCGTTTGATTGAAAGGGCTGGAAAACAACCCATGTAGCCTAGTGGACCGTGCGTGTTAACTGTGCTGCCAATTTTGCGAGTTCAAATCTTGACTTTCCGGAAATTTTCAGACATTAAGACTTGATGTATTTTAAAAATGTAAATTTGTTATGACCAAATCAAGACATATTTATTCACAAAGTGTTCATTCAGATGTCAGACCAATGTTAAAACAAAACACTTTACAAGAACAGAGGAACTAACATCAATAGCTGCAACACCCTGGATTCAAACCCATTATCTCTGCATGCTAGTCTGGAACTCTCAACGCTTCACTAAATCACTTGAAACCTCAACTCTACAATGTGGGGTTTAATACCTCAACTGTTTCTTTGCTGACGCTGTTCCAGAGCAATACATAAAAATGACCACTGTAGAGACAGGTTTCACAACGTTTCAAAGCTTCAACTGTTTCAGTGTTTCATGAAGCCTCGCTCTGCCCACCACTACCAATAATACAAAACATGGCACTGCAAATCTAAACCAACATAATGCATTATAAAACAAAAACCAAACTCACCGATAGCAGAGGCACACACACAACAAAGAACAAGAGCAACATGAGGGCTTTATATACCAAACTAAGGGGATCACATGACATTAAACAGCCAATAGGAAACGAAACACAGGGCTAAGAAAACACATGGCAGAAAACTGGGAGACCATGACTAAAATACAAAAAAAGAGACATAAACAAAAACACAGCGTAATTATTTTAGTGTATTAGGTTAAACGAATAAACACATCAACAAAAACACACATCTTACATTTATTTTAGTATATTATGGTAAATTAAGGGTGGCACGGTGGCTCAGTGTTTAGCATCATTGCCTCACAGCAAAAAGGATGCTGGTTCGAGTCCCGGCTGGGTCAGTAGCCATTTCTGTGAGGAGTTTGCATGTTCTCCCCGTGTTGGCGTGGGTTTCCTCCAGGTGCTCCGGTTTCCCCCACAGTCCAAACACATGCAGTACAGGTGAATTGAATAAACTAAATTGGCTGTAGTGTATGAGTGTGTGTGGGAATGTGAGAGTTTATAGGTGTTTCCCAGTACTGGGTTGTGGTAAAACATATGCTGGAATAGTTGATGGTTCATTCCGCTGTGGTGACCCCTGATAATCAGGGACTATGCCAAAGGAAAATGAATGCAAAGCACTATCATTTATTATATTTCATTATATTTATTATATGTGACCTTGACACGATATACATTGTTTAAAGTGCTATATATAATATGATTTGATTTGATAGTGGATATACTGATGATGGATAATTATTTATCTGTGAACAGTCTTAGAAACTATTTACTAAATTATGTTAATTAGTTTAGTTTTAATTATAAGTTTTAGAAACTCGTTTCTAATAACTGATTTCTTTGATGACAGAACATAATATTGACTAGATATTCTTTAAGATACGAGTATTCAGCTTAAAGTGACATTTTAAGGCTTAACTAGGTTAATTAGGCAAGTTAGGGTAATTAGGCAAGTCATTGTATAACAGTGGTTTGTTCTGTAGACTATCTAAGAAAAATAAAAGTCTTAAGTGGGCTAATAATAAAATAATAATTTTTGGGCTTATTTTATTAAAATAATAATATCCATATATATTTTTAAATAAAATTAAAAGCTGCTTTTAAATGAAACAAATGAGACTTTCTCCAGAAGAAAAAGTATTATAGAAAATACTGTGAAAAATTCCTGAATCTGTTAAACATCATTTCGGAAAAACACTTTATTAGGTACACCTGTCAAACTGCTCGTTAATGCAAGTTTAATCAGCCAATCACATGGCAGCAACTCAGTGCATTTAGGCATGTATGGTCAAGATGATCTGCTGCAGTTCAAAGCGAGCATCAGAATGGGGAAGAAAGGTGATTTAAGTGACTTTGAACGTGGCATGGTTGTTGGTGCCAGACAGGCTGGGCTGAGTATTTCAGAAACTGCTGATCTACTGGGATTTTCACGCACAACCATCTCTAGTGTGTACAGAGAATGGTCCGAAAAAGAGAAAATATCCAGTGAGCGGCAGTTCTGTGGGCGCAAATGCCTTGTTGATGCCAGAGGTCAGAGGAGTTCCAGCTGATAGAAAGGCAACAGTAACTCAAATAACTACTTGTTACAACTGAGGTCTGCAGAAGAGCATCTCTGAACACACAACACATCCAACCTTGAGGCGGATGGGCTACAGCAGCAGAAGACCACACCGGGTGCCACTCCTGTCAGCTAAGAACAGGAAACTGAGGCTACAATTCTCACAGGCTCACCAAAACTGGACAATAGATGATTGGAGAAATGTTGCCTGGTCTGATGAGTCTCCATTTCTGCTGCAACATTTGGATGGTCGGGTCAGAATTTGGCATCAACAACATAAAAGCATGGATCCATCCTGCCTTGTATCAACAGTTCAGGCTGCTGGTGGTGGTGTAATGGTGTGGGGGATATTTTCCTGGCACACTTTGGGCCCATTAATACCAATTGAGCATAGTGTCAACACCACAGCCTACCTGAGTATTGTTGCTGACCATGTCCATCCCTATATGACCACAGTGTGCTCATCTTCTGATGGCTACTTCCAGCAGGATAACACACCATGTCATAAAGCGTAAATCATCTCAGACTGGTTTCTTGAACATGACAATGAGTTCACTGTACTCAAATGGCCTCCACAGTCACCAGAGCTCAATCCAATAGAGCACCTTTGGGATGTGGTGGAACGGGAGATTTGCATCATGGATGTGCAGCCGACAAATCTGCAGCAACTGCTTGATGCTATCATGTCAATATGGAGCAAAATCTCAGAGGAATATTTCCAGTATCTTGTTGAATCTACGCCACGAAGGATGAAGGCAGTTCTGAAGGCAAAAGGGGGTCCAACCCAGTACTAGTAAGGTGTACCTAATAAAGTGGCCGGTGAGTGCACTTTATAAAGAATGAAAATTCCGCAGGATGGCTAGTCGTTTAGTCTTCAACTGTATATAAGTGTTTTCCGGCTGCAGTTCAAGATTATGAGGACTGTATGTGTGAATGTGCTGAAAATAATCAGCATTGACTCGTTCCCATCCGCTCTCAGCAGGAATCCAGACATACTGGAGATTTCCTCTGACGACATCCTGGATTTAGTCATTTCCAGTAGCTCCACGCAACAAAAGCATCATACATTTGACTGCATATTTGTAAAATAATGTACAGACCTGATGAAAACATTTCAATACAGGAAGCAGTTGTGCGGATGTATTAGAAGCCATTGTTTTTTTTCTCACAGCTGTATTTTCATGGCAAAATTGTTATTTATATAGTATTTATGACTTACACTCACTGGTCACTTTATTAGGTACACCTTACTAGTATCGGGTTGAACCCCTTTTGCCTTCAGAACTGCCTTCATCCTTCGTGGCATAGATTCAACAAGGTACTGGAAATATTCCTCAGAGATTTTGCTCCATATTGACATGATAGCATCACGCAGTTGCTGCAGATTTGTCGGCTGCACATCCATGATGTGAATCTCCCATTACACCACATCCCAAATGTGCTCTATTGGATTGAGCTCTGGTGACTGTGGAGGCCATTTGAGTGCAGTGAACTCATTGTCATGTTCAAGAAACCAGTCTGAGATGATTCACACTTTATGACATGGCGCGTTATCCTGCTGGAAGTAGCCATCAGAAGATGAGTACACTGTGGTCATAAAAGGATGGACATGGTCAACAACAATACTCAGGTAGGCTGTGGCGTTGACACGATGCTTAATTGGTACTAATGAGCCCAAAGTGTGCCAAGAAAATATCCCCCACACCATTACACCACCTCCAGCAGCCTGAACCGTTGATACAAGGCGGGATAGATCCATGCTTTCATGTTGTTGATGCCAAATTCTGACCAGAAATGGAGACTCATCAGACCAGGCAACGTTTCTCCAATCTTCTGTTGTCCAGTTTTGGTGAGCCTGTGTGAATTGTAGCCTCAGTTTTCTGTTCTTAGCTGATAGGAATGGCACCCGGTGTGGTCTTCTGCTGCTGTAGCCCATTTCTGACCATTCTCTGTAAACCCTAGAGATGGTTGTGCGTGAAAATCCCAGTAGATCAGCAGTTTCTGAAATACTCAGACCAGCCCGTCTGCCACCAATAACCATGTCACCAAAGTCACTTCAATCCTCTTTCTTCCCCTTTTCTGATGCTCACTTTAAACTGCAGCAGATCGTCTTGACCATGTCTACATGCCTAAATGCATTGAGTTGCTGCCATGTGATTGGCTGATTAGAAATTTGTGTACCTAATAAAGTGGCCGCTGAGTGTATTTTGTAATATAATTGCACTAAAAGCAATTAGTCGACTTAAAAAAAAAAAGAGTAAACTTGTTGATTTAAAATGATTTATAAATGAACTGCATAATTATAAAAGAAAATTAAGTTAACTTATTTCCAATTTTCAATGGCTTTACTCTGTTTTGTTGACTAATTTCCTAATATGAATACATTGTAAAAGCGATTAGTTGACTTTACTTAAAAAGACCCTGTTAGCTTAAAATTATTAATAAATGAACTACATGCAACGATAAACATTGAGTCAACTTACAAATTTTCAATGGCTTTACTCAATTTGGTTTCATTCATTCATTTTCTTTTCGGCTTAGTCCCTTTATTAATCCGGGGTCACCACAGCGGAATGAACCGCCAACTTATCCAGCATGTTTTTACGCAGCGGATGCTCTTCCAGCCGCAACCCATCTCTGGGAAACATCCACACACACTCATTCACACTCATACACTACGGACTATTTAGCTTACCCAATTCACCTGTACCGCATGTGTTTGGACTGTGGGGGAAACCGGAGGAAACCCACGCGAATGCAGGGAGAACATGCAAACTCCACACGGAAATGCCAACTGACCCAGCCGAGGCTCGAACCAGCGACCTTCTTGCTGTGAGACGACAGCACTACCTACTGCACCACTGCGTTGCCCTCAATTTGGTTTGTTATCTAGTATTTATGACATGTTTTCTAATGTAAATACACTGTATAAAGCGATTAGTTAACATGACTTTATTTTAAAAATTGAGTAAACTCGTCTTAAAAATATTAATAAATAGACAGTTATAAAAATGCACTCAACAATTCCCATGTACAATGGGTTTACTACTTTATCTTGCACAATATTGTTCTGTTTAATGTAAAAGTACTTGTATAGTTAAGGTTATGTGTATAATTAACTATATGTACAGTTAGACCACCGCTCTAAGTTATGTAGAGGTTTAAAATAGCTCTTACGTCCAGTGTTGTGTTCATATTTTTCCTGCAAGGCCCCACATTTAATTTCACTTTGTCCGCACATGTAGTGGAATGACAGTAAAACTTGACTTAAAGTGAATGCTAAAGAATTATTTAAGGTTGAAGAAAAGCAGTGCAACATGATCTGGCGTACATTCACTAATAAACATTGTTTTCCTTATTGAGTCCTTTTAAGATGGAGTTTAGGTAAAGTGTGCGGTGCATATGGAGAGAACAACGTTTCTACAGGTTTGTCAAACTGCCTTGAAGTAGATTCCCATTCTCTATAGGGCACACGTGGAAATACTAATTAAAAAAATGAATTGTTACTGTGGGTTATTACAAGTGTAATGACTCAAAAGTGTTAAATCAAGATGCACTTATTTTGGAATCAGATTTACATCAGACATTAAAGGGGTCATGATCTGAGAAATCCAAATTCCCTTAATGTTTTGCCATATGAGAGCTGACAGTACTATGAAAACATCCTGCAAATTTCAGAACTCAAAACTTTGTGATTTCTCTAAAATCAGCTTATATTGAAGGCAGTCTGACTAAAACAACAGGTTCAGAAATGTTCACCTCTATGATGTCATAGGGAGGATAAGCTCTGCCTCCACAGATCAACACACACTTTTACACTTCTGTTAAACCTTGTTTATATGCAAAACTGTCAGCCAATCAGAGCAGTGGGTGTTTAGTTCTGAATCTAAAATAGGCCACGCCTACTTAAAACTTTCTAATGATGTGTGAAAAAAGCACAGAATATAGTAAATTACTTCTAAATTATGTTTTAAATGTAAATATTTTGATGACATCATAGGTGAACATCAGACCTGACTCCTTTAAGTTGGTAAAATGAAGTTAAAAATAAATAAATAAAAAATACTGGTGAAAACATGGAGTCAGATAAATAATATTGTTTTACTTTGAGTTAGTTATGTGACCCTATTGGCTGTGTTTTTTGTAGTTTTGCTATGCACATACTTGTATGTGTACAAACCACAAACAATGCTAAAATGCTAAAAATGTATATACAGTGGGGGAAAATACTTTTTCCTGGGAATAATATTTTTAAAGGAGCTGTTGACATGGAATTAAACCAGATTTTGATAAAACCCCAAACAATACAAACATAAAACAAATCTGAAAAACTGTTCTGTGTAATAAATATGAAATGACAGAAGGAGAAAGAGCTGAACTACTGAAACGTATTTAATATTTCATATAAAAGGCTTTTTTAATGATGGCAGCTTAAAGACGCCTCTCATATGAAGAATGAAGTCACATGCATCGCTCAGGTGTGAGTTTCTCACAGACTTTAACAGAGTGTCAAAATCTAGATGGTTCTGTGGGTCTCGTCTATCAAAACTGAGCTTTATTCTGTATTTTCTATTGGATTCAGGTCAGGTGATTGGCTTGGCCATTCTACAGCTTGATTTTCTTTCTCTGAAAGCATCTGAGAGTCTCCTTGGCTGTGTTTTGGATCAATGTCCACCCTGGTTTCATCTTCATCCTCCTGCTAATGTAGATGTTGGACTGAAGCAGCTGATATTCATTTACACCGAGGAAGGGCAGAGGGTTGATGAAGAACTACTGAGAGATTTCAGCTGCTGTCTGGGCTTTCACTGCCAGAATACACCTTCCTTTCTTCATGTGTTCAATATTTTTTCTCTGTGTCATTTCATTTTATTATGCATAACTAAATATATAAACTAATTCGATTTGTTTTCTTTGCATATATGGATTGGTTGTTACCAACATCCGGTTGAAGATTTCAAGTCAGCAGCACCTTTAGAAATATGTTCTCTGAGAAAAAGGGTGACAAGTTCACTTATTTCCCCCACTGTGTTGAATTCAAAGCTAGTCCACAACCGAAACATTGACAATAAAGAAACTGCATCACACCATGATTGTGTAACGTATACCATCTCTGAGTTTAATTACAGTGTTTCATAAAGCAGAAGAATAGCAGAAAAACAACAAGGAACAGGCCTTTACATGTAACTGTAGTTTGGCCGAGACCCCAAGAATGTCTCCGGAATCTGTCAGAGAGCAATGAAAGCCCACTTCACACGCCAACAACAGCTGAAGACTGAATAACAACATGCTCTGATTCACTGTCTGTCACACTTATTACAACATCATTTAAGATAACGTGAAGAGAGAAGTAAATATGATGTATATACAAGTCAAAAGAGAAAAATAAAGAATATATTTACAGTCTTCTTGTCTAAAACATATTCTGACAGAATCTCCAAATCCTCACTTTTCAGCTCAGTATTTTTTTTTTGTTTTCCAATATAAATATTTAGGAAGCAAAATGCATCAAAATGAAGTGTGCTGTTGCTTAAATGAAATCGAAATGTACAATGTTTATTTTGCTAGCACACATTGTTAGTCTTAAGGTAAACAATTCAACCCTGCACATTAATCCACTAAAATAAAATTGTTTTATTGATCTTTAATCACCTTTAACGTCAGTTTGACAGATCGGGTGAGATATGTTTAGCCATGGCCCTCCAACCACTATTTAAAGATGAAAAGAGGAACCTAAAAATAAAGCTTTAACTCCTACTCAATATTTTGTTTTAGTTGGCAATACATCACACTAAAATAAAACCCCGCCCCCTACTTAATATTCCGTTTAAGTTGACAATACATTATCATACTGAAATAAAATCCAGCCCCTACTCAATATTCTGTTTCTGTCGGAAATATGTCATCGTATGAAAATAAAACCCCACCCCCTACTCAATATTCAGTTCCAGTTGCAAGTATATCATCATACTGAAATAAAGCCCCACCCCCTGCTCAATATTCTGTTTCAGTTGACAATACATCATCATACTGAAATAAAACCCCGCCCTCTATACAATATTCAGTCTCGAATGGAAATACATCACACTAAAATAAAAACCCCGCCCCCTACTGAATATTCTGTTTCAGTAGACAATACATCATCCCACTAAAATAAAACCCCACCTACTACTCAATATTCTGTTTGTTTGAAATACATCATCATACTGAAATAAAACCCCGCCCCCTACTCAATATTTGGTTCCAGTTGACTATACATCATCATACTGAAATAAAGCCCCACCCCCTACTCAATATTCTGTTTCAGTCAAGATACATCATCATACTGAAACAAAGCCACGCCCCCTACTCAATATTCAGTTTCAGTTGACGATACATCATCATACTGAAATAAAACCCCGCCCCCTATACAATATTCAGTCTCGAATGGAAATACATCACACTAAAATAAAAACCCCGCCCCCTACTGAATATTCTGTTTCAGTAGACAATACAGCATCCCACTAAAATAAAATCCCACCTACTACTCAATATTCTGTTTGTTTGAAATACATCATCATACTGAAATAAAACCCCGCCCCCTACTCAATAGTCAGTTCCAGTTGCAAATACATCATCATACTGAAATAAAACCCCGCCCCCTACTCAATAGTCAGTTCCAGATGCAAATACATCAAACTGAAATAAAACCCCGCCCCCTACTCAATATTCTGTTTTAGTAGGAAATATGTCATCATACTGAAATAAAACCCCACCCCCTACTCAATAGTCAGTTCCAGATGCAAATACATCATCAAACTGAAATAAACCCCCGCCCCCTACTCAATATTTGGTTCCAGTTGACTATACATCATCATACTGAAATAAAACCCCGCCCCCTACTCAATATTTGGTTCCAGTTGACTATACATCATCATACTGAAATAAAACCCCGCCCCCTACTCAATATTCTGTTTTAGTAGGAAATATGTCATCATACTGAAATAAAACCCCACCCCCTACTCAATAGTCAGTTCCAGATGCAAATACATCATCAAACTGAAATAAACCCCCGCCCCCTACTCAATATTTGGTTCCAGTTGACTATACATCATCACACTGAAATAAAACCCCGCCCCCTACTCAATATTCTATTTCAGTTGGAATTATTTTATCATACTGAAATAAAACATAACCACTGCTCAATATTAAATTTGAGTTGACTATGCATAATCATACTGAAATAAAACCCCACCCACTACTCAATAGGCAGTTCCAGTTGCAAATGCATAATCGTACTGAAACAAAACCCCGCCCACTACTCAATATTTAATTTCAGTTGACTATACATCATCACACTGAAATAAAACCCAGCCCCTACTCAATATTCTGTTTCAGGTGGAAAAATATAGTTGTATGGAAATGAAACCCCGCCCCCTACTCAATATTCAGTTTCAGTTGCAAATATATCATCGTACAAAAATAAAACCCCACCCCCTACTCAATATTCAGTTCCAGTTGCAAGTATACCTTCATACTGAAATAAAGCCCCACCCCCTACTCAATATTCAGTTCCAGTTGCAAATACATCAAGACAACAGCAACAGCTTTAAATTTGAAGATGAACTTTTTTTGGAACATTACTATTTAGGATGGATAGTATGCGCATTGGGACGCAGCACATGTGTTTGCCTGCACCATGACTTTTAAAGCTGTGTCCACTAAACTGAACAGCAGGTGGTTCTCCAGAGAGCGCTTCACTCCTCGCTGGTCATCTTGAGGAGGCTCTGTTTGTCGATCTTGAAGAGTCTCCATCCCTCCTCCAGCGAGAGGTCAGATGCTCCTCGCCGCTTGTAGAACTCAATGGAGGTGGTGTTCCACTCGGCCACTATGAAGTGCATACTACTGCAGCGCGTCCTCACCGCCGTCTGCACACAAGCACACATGATCAGCATACACTGGCAGCAGGAGGAAGATCAGAGGGCTGTAAAAGCTTAGATCATTACTGATTAACTAGTGCTGTATACTTTGAGCTCTGGTGTACACTGCTGCACTTTAGCCCTTGATGGGAAAGCATTTTTTTTAAAAGACTTAAAGGGACAGTTCACCCAAAAATGAAGATTTCCTGTTAATTTAGGTCATCCAACACGTAGGTTTTCTTCAGTAGGACATTAAACTTGGAGCTTTTCAAAATTACGTGCACTACTTTTTTCCCAATTGTGCACTTTTAACAATTAAGTGCACTTAATTTTAACTATTAAATTCACTTGTGCACTTTTCGCAATTTTGTGCACAGTTTTTTACATTTGAGCGCACTTCATTTTATTTATTAAGTTCACTTGTGCACTTTTTGCAATTATGTGCACTTTTTTATACGGTAAGTGCACTATTAGGTGTACTTGTGCGCTTTTCACAAGTGCACTTTTTGCTAATATTAAGTGCACTTTTTACAAATACGTGCATTTGTGCTATTCTTAATTATGTGCACTACATGCACTTCATTTTAACTTTTGAGTTCACTTGTGCAATTATGTGCATTTCTTTTTCACATTTACTGCAAGTGCAATTTTTCACTATTAAGTGCACTTATGTGCTTTTCACAGGTGCAATTTTTGCTATCATTAAGTGAACATTTTACAATTACCTGCACTTGTGCTTCTCAAAATTACGTGCACTCCTGTTTTACAATTATGTGCACTTTTAACATTTAAGTGCGCTTTATTTTAAATATTAAGTTTACTTGTGCACTTATCACAATTATGTGCAATTCTTTTTCACATTTAATGTAAGTACACCTTTTTTCAATGTTAAGTGCACTTGTTCACTTTTTAAAAGGGCACTTTTTAAGATTATTAATTCAACTTTACAATTATGTACACTTCTGCTTTTCAAAATTATGTGTACTATTTTTTTTACGATTACGTGCAGCTGTGCACTTCATTTAACTAATCAATTCACTTGTTCACTTTTTCACATTTACTGTAAGTGCACTTCTTTTTCACCATTAAGTTAACTTTTGTACTTTTTGCATTTATGTGCACTGCTTCACATTTATTGTAAGCCCTCTCCACAAAGTGCACATGTGTTTTTCACAAGTCAATATTTTGTTAACAATAATAATAATAATAATAATATGTGCATTTTTTACAATTATGTGCACTTGTGCACTTTTAACAATTAAGTTGACTTCATTTTAACTATTAAGTTCACTTGTGCACTTTTCGCAATTATGTGCACTTTTTTTCACTGCACTTCTTTTTTGAACATTAAGTGCAGTTGTGTGCTTTTCACAAATGCACTTTTTGTTGTTATTATTAAGTGAACCATGTACAAATGTCAAAATTACATGCACTACTTTTTCACAATTACGTGCACTTCATTTAACTATTAAGTTCACTTGTGCACTTTTTCATATTTACTGTAAGCACTCTTCTTCACTATTAAGTGCATGTGTGCTTTTCACAAGTGCACTTTTTGTTATTGTTATGTGCACTACTTTTTTACAATTATGCACACTTGTGCACTTTTAAGTGCAATTAAGTGCAATTCATATAACTATCAAGTGCACTTTCTACAATTATGTGCACTTCTGTTTTACTTTTTCCACAATTACATTGCTTTTGCACTTTTTAACATATGTACTTGTGTACTTTGTTTTTCTGTGCTTTTTATTTATTTATTTATTTTTACAAATATATAAGAAGTGCACTTGTTTTGAATGTAGTTTGATTAACAGAGGAACAGCTCCCTCGTTGTCCACTTAAACACATGTTAAGGTTAAACTCACCTGACTGAGTTTCTTCAGGATTTCAGACCCAATCCCAAAACCTAATTTGTGTAGAAAGAGAAAAGCGTTACATTACAGTGTCTCACTAATCTGATCATTTGAAATGACAAGCTCACATGCATACCCCGATACTCCTTCATGACGTAGAAATCTTCCAGGTAGAGCAGTTTTCCAATCCAGGGGTCATAGGTGAAATAATACATGGCAAAGCCAACGATCACATGACCTAGAAAAACAGCTCAATATCACTCCACTGCTGCTGTTTTCACTTTCACAATAAAAACATTTGCATTAAGATGATAATCATAGCTTGTTTACAATTGGCTCTGGTTTTTAAAAATTAATTTATTTGGTGAGATTATTGGCATCACAACCCTCGCATACACCACAGTCACGTCATTCCAGGAGTCAAATCTTCAATTCACTTTTTCTTTTACCTTTGTTACATTGATTTGAGCATGTATACCACACTGCAAATCATTCTTTTCTTACTAGGAATTGTACTTGTTTTTTGTGCAAATATATACAATTATTTAATCAACATACATTTACTTCAAAAAAATGATACTGAGTCTTGTTTTCTGAATAATTGAAACAAACTGCGATGCTTATGATTAAAACTAAAAATGAACTTAATTTAAGAGTAAAACAATATTACTTTTCTTACACCATTGGTTGGTTTTCTTACTTGATTTTAGCAAAAACTGAGACTTAAAAAAGGTGAAGACAAGATGTAAATGTTTTAATAATTTATTTTAATATTTTGCTAATTATTTTAACAGAGCAAGGCCATTTTTTACTGTATTTCCTATTATATTTAGCTTTTGAAGAAACTCCTATATCTTTTATTTTGGCTGGAATAAAAAATAAATAAAATAATAATAATAGTAATAATAATAATAATAATAATAATAATAATAATAATAATAATAATAATAATAATAATAATAATAATACATACAAAATAAACTAATAAACAAATTAAAAAATAATAAAAATCTAAAAAAAAAATTATTTTAAAACAAATGTATAAAAACTAAAAAATAATAATAAATTATATGTAAAAATAATAAAATAAAATAGTTATTAAAACTATTGTTTAAAAACTATTAAATAAAATAAATTATATTAAATTATAATAATAAATATAATGATATTTATTAATAATAAATAAAAAATAAAATTGTAATTAAATTAACTAATAAATAATAATAACAATAATAATTAATTATTAAATACAAAATAAAAATAAATAAATAAATAAAGAAAGAAAAAACATAAAGAGAATGTGTAAAAACAAATGTATAAAACAATAAATAATAATAATAAATAATTTATAAAATTAATAAATTATATATAAACTAATAAAAATAAATAAGCTATTAAAACTATTAAATAAAATCAATTATATTAAATTATATTAATAAATAAAATTATATTATATATAATATATAAATAAAAATAGTTATTAAAACTACTGTTAAAAACGTGTTAAAAAAACTCCATCATGCAAACCAACATCCATTAAAAGGTCTAATACTATAGTCCTCCACTGTATCCTGATTCAGGAATAATCCAATATTTGCACTAGAAACAAGGCAGAAATCCTGAGTAATAAATATGTGTTTGCAGTGCATTACAAATCAAAGCATTTGAAAGTCTTTGAAGTTGTTTGTTTCCAACAGATGTGAACGAAATGTTGCTTTAAACACTGCTGTTGTCATGGTAATTAGAATGCTGTTAGAATTCTTCTCTAAACATTAAAGATCATTCTATTCTACCTCAAAATTCTTCCACTGAATTGTTCATTTCCACCCCTACACTGTAAACATATCCATAAATGAGCTGTTTTACATATTTTATCATTCATGGTTTTTTTCCACCATTTATTTATGCTTTTGAATTGCATTATGGGATTCTTTCAACAACTTTTAACCTTGAAAAGTTAAAAAAAAGTGACTTTTGTGAACATTTGTAATAGTTTGCAGTGCTACATTGTCTGTGTTGGTGTTGTATACTACGCTACAGACACCTTGTAATAAACTGCAGCACATCTTCTGTTTTTTTACTCTCTAGATATTATTTCTTATACAATATATTATTTAAAACTGCTAAAATGTCACTAAAAGTCACTTTGTTAAACTGTAGAGTTGAATTTTCAACATCAAAAGTCGACAGAGCAGAGATCAACATCCCATAATGCAATTCACAAATGTAAATAAACAGGAAAACCCTTAATAAGATATTTCTTTTAGTGTAGAGTAAGTATGGAGAGTGGTTATTTTAAATTACATAAATTATATAAATTATATTTTAAAAATTATAAATTATTATATAAAAATATATAAATTACAGAGCGGGATTGGACAAGCGTTCTTGGCAAACGTGTTCAGATTCACAAGAAGAAAAACAAACATTTGCAGTGCAGTGTTGATGTTACAGCGTTCAGTCTCTCACCTTCTCATCCTCATGTCAATATAAATCTACAGCTAAAGTAACACTTATAACAATGCATTTAAAATCAAATATATATTTGCAATCTACTTCCATTTAAACCAAATTATGCATAACTTATTATGTGTATTTTTATGATACTAATGGATTTTTTTTTGTAAAAAAAAAAAACAAATTTTTTGGTCATTTTCATTTTTTTTCTTTCCGCAGGATGAAAAAAAAAGTCTTAAATGCATTTTCAAATGTTTTGTTTCAAAAAAACAAATAAAAATGATTAAAAATAAACAAAAATTAATAAAAATAAATAAAATAAATAAGAAAAGTCAATAAAAATAAATAAAATAAGAAACAATAAATGAATTAAATTAAAAAAATAAATAAGTACAAAATAAATAAATTTAATTAACAGATGTAAATTTAATTTGCTGCACTGTAATAAATAAAAAAATAAAAATAAATAAATACATAAAAATCAATAAATAAAAATAAATACAAATCTATACATAAATAAATAATCAATGAATAAAATAAAATTAAAATTAAATGAATGAATGAATAAAATAAATAAAATATATAAAAACATCTATAAAAAATAAAAATCAATAAATAAAAATAAAGACAAATCTACACATAAATAAATAATCAATGAATAAAATAAAATTAAAATAAAATAAATGAATGAATGAATAAAATAAATAGAATCTATAAAAACATCTATAAAAGATAAAAATCAATAAATAAAATAAAAATCAATCAATAAATGAAATATTAAATGAATCTATAAATTTTTTAATAAACTAAAATAAATAAATACAAAATAAAATAATTGAAATAAATTTGAAAAAATGTAATACAAATAAATAAATAACAAAAAAATTTTTTACGTTTCTGAAGTTATATGGCAGGAATATGAGTAAATTTAAGTTGCTGCACTGAAATAATAATAATAATAATAATCATAATCATAATCATAATCATCTTTATTTATCGTAATTTTCCATAATTTTCATTACAAACTCTTTGTTAAGCATAAACAACTGCTATTGTAAAATCAAATGTTCGCATGATCTAATACTAATATGCCCTAAGTGCTTATTTCATCACCCTCGTGTCATTACAAATCAAAATTTCTATGCAAATTTGAACACTTAACGCTCATAATAATGCATTCAAAATCAAGTCAGTTTTTGCAATCTGTTTCCATTTGGACCCAAATTATGCGTGAAAATATTTATGTGCATTTTTGGTGTACATTTTTTTCTTTCTTCAGGATGAAAAAAAAGTCTTAAATGAATTTATAATAATAATTAAGTTTCTGAAGATATTTGGCAAAAACATTTGTAAATTTAAGTTGCTGCACCGAAATAATAATAATAATAATAATAATAATAATAATCTTTTTAATAGAAATTTTTCCAGAATTTTCATTCCAAATTTTTTGATATAGATAAACAATTACTATTACAAAACCACATTTTTGCATGAAATATAAATAAAAATAAACAAATAAAAATAAATTGTTAAAAAATGAAGAAAGAAAAATAAAATAAAGAAAGAAAAAATTAAAAGAAATTAATTAATAAATAAAAATAAACATATAAAATAATTTTCCATACTGTCCTTATATATATATATATATATATATATATATATATATATATATATATATATATATTTACAGTTGAAGTTAGAATTATTCGCCCCCTTTGATTTTTTTCTTCTTTTTTAAATATTTCCCAAATGATGTTGAACAGAGCAAGGAAATTTTCACAGTATGTCTGATAATATTTTTTCTTCAGGAGAAAATAAAACAAAATTTGTTTTATTTTGGCTAGAATAAAAGCAGTTTTTTTTTAAACAATTTATAGTCAAAATTATTAGCCCCTTTAAGCTCTATATTTTTCGATACATGGTTTTTCAAACCATCATTATGCAATAACTTGCCTAATTACCCTAACTTGCCTAGTTAACCTAATTAACCTAGTTAAGCCTTTAAATGTCACTTTAAGCTGTATAAAAGTGTCTTGAAGAATATCTAGTCAAATATTATTTACTGTCATCATGACAAAGATAAAATAAATCAGTTATTAAAGATGAGTTATTAAAACTATTATGTTTAGAAATGTGTTGAAAAAATCTCTCCGTTAAGCAGAAATTGGGGAAAAAATAAACAGGGGGGCGAATAATTCAGGGGGGCTAATAATTCTGACTTCAACTGTATATATATATTGTTTATTTATTAATTTCTTTTAATTTTTTCTTAATTTTACTTTGTTTTTTTATTTATTTTTATGTATTTATTTATATTTCTTTATTTTAACGTTTTTATAAATTTCTTTGAATTATTTATTTATTTATTTATTTATTTATTGCAGTGCAACAACTTTGTGTCGGTTCTTTAAATATGAGTATTTCAATATTATTTTAAAAAATTTATTTAATATTTAAATCATTTTTTCTAGACTGTTCCTATAAAAAAAAAGTGTATGAACACTGTAGAATCACATTTTTGCATGACCTGTTACTAGTAAACAACATGTAGTTTGTGTAACATGCACACTGCAATGCAAAGTGCTGCCAAACACAGTTTTGCATCATCTCACACAGAAACACTACTGGTAAACCAAGTGTTGGTGTGTGGTTACACTCTCCTGCTGTTCTTGCATGCTCAACCTGATTTGGAAACAAAAAAGCAGAACAACACAAAACATGGTGCACTGAATGTAGTTTTTTCTTACCGTCGGCACTCTGATGCTGTTTGGCCACTTCAGCCACCATACAGTGATAGAAAGGATGATCTCCAAAACCGTCCTCAAGCAGATCTGCACAAGAGCATATTAATGGCCACTTATAATCCTGTTATCTGTTTTTATCTTAATACATTTCCATCTAGACACACTCACCTTTTTCAGTCAGAATAACTTGGTCCTCCATTTCCTCAAATTTTGCCAATTCCTAAAATAGAGGATGCATTTTCAGGTTAAAACATGCATGAAGTTAGCATTACCAACTAGCTGCACTGCATTTAAAATGGAAAGAGCACATAAGGGATGAGAAAAATATATAATGCATTTAAAATCTCTACACTATTGTTTTGCTTTCCGCCTCCATTTGAACCAAAAGAACCAAATTAGACATGATTCATGAAACTACACAGTAAAAAATAAAAATAAAAAAAGCTTGACTCAACTTAAAATATTAAGACAACAAACTTCAGGACATTTTTGAGTTGACTCAACTTTCAACCCGATTACTGCATTTGACTCGATTTAAGTTGAATAAACTTATGAAATTCAGGACAATAAAAATAAGCAAATTTGTTGCCTTAAAATTCTCAACTTAAATCGAGTCAAGTACAGTAATTGGGTTGAAAATTGAGTCAACTCAAAACTGTCCTGAAGTTTGTTTCCTTAAAATGTTTTTTTAAACTTTTTTTTTTTACAGTGCACTTATTGTGCATGATTTACTGTAATTATGGATTAATTACTGTATTTTAGAGATATTGAAAATATATTAAGTAATTTTAGTCAAAACAGACCCAAATGCATTTTTTGTTAAACATGATTATAATAAAACAACATAATATTAAGATCATAAATGTAAAATTGCACTGCAAAAATTTAGGAAGGTATAATTATAATTAATATTAAATAAATATAACAATATATATATATATATATATATATATATATATATATATATATATATATATATATATATATATATATATATATATATATATATATATATATATATATATATATATATATATATATATATATATATACTGCTCTAATATAAAGGGAACACTTATACCACACAATGTAACTAAGTGTTCCCTTTATTTTTTATAGCAGTATTCATTAATTGTGCTTGATTTACTGTAATTATGCATATATTTTAGAGATATTAAGTATGTATTGAGTAAGTCATTTTAGTCAAAACAGACCCAAATGCATTTTTGTTAAACATAATTTTAATAAAACAACATAATATTAAGATCATAAATGTAAAATTGCACTGCAAAAATGATATATAAATTTATAATTATAATTAATAATAAATAAACATAACATAAAATAAATATAAATATTTATGTATGTATATATATATATATATATATATATATATATATATATATATATATATATATATATATATATATATATATATATATATATATATATACTGCTCTAGTATAAAGAGAACACTTAAACAACACAATGCAACTCCAAGTGTTGCCTTTATTTCTGAGCAGTATATATTATAAATAAATGTAATAATAATTAAAGAAATGTATATAAATAAATGAATAATTAAATTTAATAGATTTCAGCTCAAAACAACAACAAAAAAAAAGATGCAAGTGCAGCAAAAATGGGAATTAAGTTTATTTTTATGCATGTTTTTTTATGCATATCCCCTTTGGAGGAGATTTTTTGTTGTTGTTTAAATTCAATGTTGGGAAAACAAGTGAAAAAACAAAAGAATTATATTTTCCAGTGTACATTCATTAATGAATATTAAGATATTATTCCCTCAGGAAATTATCAACGTATCAAATTATATTAAAATTTCATTATCAATGTAATGAAAAATGTGCATCACAAAAGAAAGAAAGAACCATGATCACAGCATCACAGTTTAATTACAGGCACACATTTATTATCAGTTTTACTGCTTAAAAGCTGAACTTCATACCTTTATGAGTCGCAGTATGTCAGATACGTCGTTGGGTTCGGCTTTCCGTAATATATAACTGGCCATTTTCTTCTTCTTCTCTTGCTCTTTTTTCCTTTGCTGACTAGTCCTCGGTATGTGAAGTGCAGAAGTATTTGTTTCTTCATCCGCTTCTCAGAGGTTCACCCTCAGCTACAGGTCTGAGATCTGCTTTCTGCTCGGACAGACATGCAGCAGCTCCGGTTCATTTGTGCTCAACAGCTGCAGGGCTGCTGCTTTTTATTGATGCGCAGAAAGGGGCGGAGCTTTCAGGCCACGCCCACAAGAACAAACCACTCCTGTTTGTTAAGAATGAGGTTATCATTCTGGAAAGATCATCGCTGGTTAATGTATACACACACACTTGCAGATCGGGAACACTTTAGTTCACAATTCATGCTATTAACTACTGGCTTATGCCTACCTATTATTATTATTAAGGTATTAACCGTTCATTATTAGTTATTATAACTAACTATTAATAAACAGCTAATTAGTAGTTGACACAGCAAAAAAAAAAAACTGTGTACATTTAACTCAATTTGAGTTTAACTTAACACTCATTGGGTGTACATATGACTCCCTGCATTTTGGAGTTAAAATAACACTTTCTAAAGTGTGAAATTTGTGCATTACTCTCAGAGTTCATTTTAACACAGTAAGAGTTTATTCTTACATCGAACTGGAGTGTGTGTTACCCTTCAAAGTGTTAATATATTACCTTTTTTCCTATATTATCAATTGGTGTGTGTGACAGATAACAGTGTTCAAATATGTTGAAAATAGTTTTAATTTATGAAATGTTCATTAATCTTTTCAGAAATAATTTCAATACATTCTACTCTTTGCATTTTAAAATGCAACAATGCATGTTTCAAGTTTGAGTAAAACATACTGGTTTGATCACTGTTTGTCTGAAAGAACCGGTTCGAGTAAAAAGAACTGGACTTCCCATCACTAGTGGGAAATACACTGCAGATTGGCTTAAAAGTTTAACACTGAAGAAAAAAAAAACTCTTAAATATACGCTCTTTCACACTCATGGATTGAAATGTACTCTGGTTTTAACACCAAAAAAAAACACACTGTATATTTAACACTGGACTTTTTGCTGTGTGATTAAGCTAGTGGTGTTGGTTAAAGGTGCAGGTGATTGTCTTCAGAAACATTTTTGTTGTGCTGGTTGAAAGACACTTCACATTCCAATAGGGGAGAGCGGGGCCAAAGTAATGAACAAAGTAATGGGGTGTAATGGGGTGTTAGACAAACCATTTGTTTTTTACCAACAACACACAGGCCTCTCCTACAAATGAGCACAGGAATTATGATCGCCAGATCTGTGGTTTCTGTGCAGTATTGCCAAAAGAGCCAGGAGTATAAATGTTACTATTTACCCCACCTGCGGGGCAAGATGTAACAGACAGAGGGTTAGTTGTAACACATGCTTATAAATGCAGAATTCACACAATTATTTAAATCTAGTTTACTTTAAATAGTAGCTATATTTCCTCAGTACTTAACTCAATTTATTTTTTATTCTACATAGCACAGCATGTTTATTTACTTATTGGATAAACACATTTGGATTTATTTGCATTATTATCCATTATTATACAATGCATTTATTTGCATTATTAGCAATAAAATATATTTTTTGTCTATTAAAAAAAAATTATATTAAAAACATTTTATTTAAAAGTTTTCAACATTAAACTCAAAATTTAACAATTATTTTGTTAGTTTAGTTGGTGTCCAACAGTGTGTGGCTTAATTGTAACACCCTGCTACAACTAACCCCGCTGCATGTGTCGTGTTTTCCTCAAAACTGGCTGGCAGTCTCTGTGTGTGTTTTATATCTTTCAAAATGGTTTCATCTTTTAGCCTAGAAAAAATATCGACTATAAAAAAAAAATACTTTTATGCTGCAAAAATGGTTTCTCCTGTGTTTCTCATCCAAATTTTGCAGAACTTTTTCAATATAGTTAGCAGGAAGACGTCTGCCGACACTGGTGAAAACCTCAGAAGCATGCCATGGTTAACCCTGAGCAAATACCTTAAAACTCCGTGTTACATTTAACCCCGCGTTACTTTGTGCCCCGCGCTCCCCTACACATAGAAATAGAACAACAAATCAAGCAAAACAAACAAATGTCTAGGAATAAACAAAGCAGATAAAGAACTTAAGGTATAATCACAACTAACTTTAACTACATGATATAAATAATGCAAAATGAAACCACAAGTTTACAGAATGAAAGAGACGGTCTTGAGTAATAATTAAAGTAAGTGATCTAAATGTATTTATTTGTATTTTTATATTCTGGATAAGGCATAAAACTAAAAAATGTTCATCCAATTAAATATTGTCAAGCCGATGATTCTCATAATTCTGATAAGCAAATGTAGATTTGTACGTCTGCGCACCCATTCACGCAGATCCGCCATTTGCGCGTTCACACGAGAGAGAGTGACAGCGGTAAAAACAAATGCAGAATCAAAACTTTTTGAAATCCTGAATCAATATTAGAGTTAGTTTTGCACGCTGGAGGAAGGACGACACCATGGCTGAAGTATTTGATAACACTTTATAATAACTACACACTATGAACCATTTATTAAGCATTAGCAAATAGTGAATTCATTATCTGTTAAGCATTTACTCTACATTAATACACGTTAGTAAGCAGTTTATAACTGCACCTACAAATGCTGTATTCTTGACTTATGACCACATTTATAATGTGCTTAATGATCGTACTTCCATAATTTGTGACTGATTGATTTTTCATTACTAAATTAAGCATTGCATTATTTACTAACCATATTTTTACCTAGTATTTAAGAGTAGTTGGTGGGTTTTAAGATAATTCAGAATGAGTTAGTAAATGATTAGTAAACTATTGAAATCAACATTTATCCATCTTATTATTCCAGTGTATAGTAATAGTTGCTATGTATGTTAAGGAGCCCCTATTATGGGTTTTTAAGAATGACCTTCCATGTAGTGTGTAACACAGCTCTAAGTGAAGTGAAATATCCAGCTAAGGCTTAAATCTGAAAGTGGACAGTGTTTAAAACTATTGCTTCATTTATAGGAGTCGACTCCTAGTACTTCAAATGAATCGTCTTGATAATGAGTCTTTAGCCGTTTCAGCGTGACGTCGATACAAAACTTAAGCCCCGCCCAATTGTTGCGTGAGCAAACCTGGAAAATTGAAACCTGCGGCCCCGCCCACAAACACTGTAGCAGATCCTGGTTGAATGAAGTCATGAAGACGCTGTGCTCAGCTGGATATTATTGGAAGTGTGAGGGAAAGTTAGTGTTATTTCCAAAGATGAAACAGCCTTGTGCTGTGTTCCTGTAATTTTTTTGATGAGTGCTTCTGGAATCTACACGCTTACAATGGGGGATTCATCAGCCGTTTGTTGAAGGATGGATCAGAAAAGACTATTGATGTAAGGGACTTTGTCAGAGCTTGACAGGAACTTTACAGTACACAGTTCAAGGATCAGTTCCTTCCTCCATTTCACAAGTGTAAATAAGTTGAAATTACTGGAGTTTTCCGGAATAAATAACAAAACGGGAGGGTGGCTGGAGATGGGTCTGAAATACGGGAGACTCCCGGGAAAAACAGGAGTGCTGGCAGGTATGTTCACACATGCACTCTGCACTCTGACTACTTCAATATTGTTGATAAGCCGTGCTGGGCATTTCACTCTGTCTCGCGCTGAATGCTGTCGACCAATCGCAACAGGCTGTCATCAGTCCAATCAGCGCAGATTAGCTTCACGCTAAGGAGGGGTTTGGAAACAAATAAATCGCTGAATTAATCATATAGGAGTCGCTGCGATAATTAGGTAAAAATAAATATATATTATAAGACAATCAAAGTGTTTTTTGACCTTGCATGCATATCAGCCTGTTGTTGGAGACCCTTAAAACCACAATATGACCCTTGTTAATGTATAATAGGGGCTCTTTAATAAACGCTTTATCAACTCAACTTCATGCAGTTTTGAGGTCTAATCTAAAGTGAGGACTATTAATGCTTTATAAATCCCTTATAAATGACAATTAAAGGCTCAGTATCAAATGAACAATACATCTTTGCAATCTTATCTAAAAACTAAAATTACTGTTTAAACATTGCTGAATAACAGGAGTGTCAAAATACGACAACAATATAATAATTTGGCAATATATTATGATGCAACATTTCAATGTTATTCAGTGAAGTTTAAACTGCACAGCAGGCACGTGCACACATAGGGCTCAACCTGTGCAGTGTACAAGCCCTTTTGAGTCCGGGATACAGTAAAGAGCCCTTCCAAAATGAACGTAAGTGCCCCTTCTACCCCCGCTTTTTAGTTCGCGATCTCCATGCCTCCCCGTCTGCACATGCCTTTTGGAAAGCCTCTGCACGGCCCTGCTGCACAGTCATTTTATTTTAGATAAGGTTGCAAAGATTCATTTTTCATTTGATGCAGTTTCATTTGTGCATCTTCAAATGAATAAAAATAGAATAAAGTTGTTTATTTTATTTTTTCCTGTTTAGAATATAACTGAGCCTTTAATTGTCATTTATAAGGGATTTATAAAGCATAAATAGTCCTCACTTTAGGGTGCTTTCACACCTGTGAATCGATTCAGTTGTTCCGAAACAGGGATTAAAATTGTTACATTGTTGCTCTTTGTTGTTGGTGCGGTTCGCTTTCACACGGCAAAGTTTCTAAACGGACCAAAAGAGCTAAAACAAGTCACGTGTGAGTAAACTCTCCTCACATTGGTCAGAGTTTCACGGTTTATTTTGCAGAGTCCCGCTCAGCTGTCGGGGGTGGTTTGGTGGTGTTTGACAGCGTGCGCGCGACATGTCTGAAAAGCGAGGAGGGATGCATGCGGTCGGTGGGGAGGGGTGATGAGAAGGGTGCGCGACGTATTTTGAGGACCGGGAGGAAGACGCGCGATTTCCGGGAGATTATCACTCGTTTGCGGGCATCCGGGAGTCTCTGTGCATTTGCGGGAGACTCCCGAAACTTCCGGGAGACTTCGGATGTCTGGAATGACTCATAATCTACTCATAATTCTCTCTTCATATAGCCGTATGCCTATTACATGTCCATAAAACACTGTGATATAGGCTGGCTCGGATCGTATCGCTTTCTCACTACAATCGATCCGCTCCAGGGTTCGTTTCAATCGAGCCGAGACCACCTCATTCAGGCGGTCTCAGAGCGATTGCTTTGGCACGATTCCGAGCGCGATTGCCCTGTTCACATATGCCAAACGAACCGCGCTAACTGGGCAAACGCGCCAGGTTCCGGAACAAAAGTCTAGGTCACAAAACAGAATGAAGTTGAGGTAATAAAGCATGTATTAACATTCAAATTAACTATCGGTATATGTCTCAATAATAAGAATTATAAATGTTAATTTTAATAGTTTATTAATCATTTACTACTAATTCTGAATGAACTATGCTTAACTTAGCTGGTGTGTAAATAATGCAATGCTTAAATTTAGTAATGAAAAATAAATCAGTCACAAAGTATGAAAGTACGATCATTAAGCACATTATAAATGTGCCTGTCAAGAATACAGCATTTGTAGCTGCAGTTATAAACTGCTTACTAACGTTTATTAATGTAGAGTAAATGCTTAACAGATACTTATTTAACTATATGCTAATGCTTAGTAAAGGGTTCACATTGTGTAGTTATTATAAAGTGTTACCAAGTATTTCTGTTAGACAGCTAATGTTCTGTTTTAAAACTATTTTAGTCACACAAAGCTGATGTAGATTGTGTTGTTACGAATGGGTTATATGCACAGAAGTGTTGTTCAGCCACTGAAATCTCCTGGTGAAAGATCGATATGACAATTTTCAGTTTCATAAGGTCTTTTTACAGCATCCATGATGTCCATTTTTACATTATTCCACCTAGCCTGCTTTGCTGAGCTGAAGTTGGATTTATTCACATTGGTTTATTTTTTAACAATGACAGCCTGCTGCCTATATTGTTCACCGCTACTCTGAACATTCGCTCTAAACATCATGCAAGTATGGCTTAGTAATAAGTGTAATTCCTGCACGCCGCCGGCCAACCACTAAGCATACAGTAGTCTCTTTAGGACAAATCACATGAGAGAGTGACACCAGTGATCCTTGCATGCATTAAATATTGCACATTATGACAGGTTTTGCTTGCTACACAACTGAAAGCGTGCTAGATATAATACAACTTTTCATTGGGAATTGTAGTATTATAAAGTACTGTAGTTTTCTGGCGAATGACATGATCTAGTGGGTTTCAGGAGGCGTGGCTTTGGACGGCAAGGGAGGGACTTCGAAGACGCTTCAAAGATATTATGCCAACGGACAGCATTTTGGCAGATCACCTACTGCACCTTTAAGGGTTTGTTAATACCGTGAATTGTGACCTGAACTAAAGTGTCACCTGCAGATTATGTAACACAAAGATCCTGATTTCTGATCTTCATAAATCTTTATTATCTTTATCTTTTAATCTGCTTATGTAAATAGTGGACAATATGCCGACTACAGGTGATTAAACCGATATGTGGAGATGTCTGATGCTGACGATGTCTGATAACTGGATTATTTCTATACGTAAATGTAAAATAAAAACAAATAAAATAAAATTCATCCCATATCTACACTGCAAATTAAAAGTGATTAGTTACGTTACTTTAAAGTAGTGAGTAAACCCGATGCCTTAACAGCAACAAGTAAATCCATTGTAACTTGGAATGACTCAATTGACTTCTTTCGGCTTAGTCTCTGATTTATCAGGGGTAGCCACAGCGGAATGAACCGCCAACTACTCCAGCATGTTTTACACAGCAGATGCCCTTCCAGCTGCAACCCAGTACTGGGAAACAGCCATACACACTCACATTCACACACACACACTCATTCACTATAGCCAATTTAGTTCATCAGTTCACCTATAGAGCATGTGTTTGGACTTGTGGGGGGAAACCCACGCCAACACGGGGAGAACAGACAAACTCTACACAGAAATGCCTACTGACCCAGCCAAAACTCAAACTAGCAACCTTCTTGCTGTGAGCTGACAGTGCTAACCACTGAGCCACCGTGCCACCCCAGTTAAGTTGACTTAATTTTTATAATTATGCAAATTATTACTTATTTATTCATTTTAAAGCAATGGGTTTACTCACTTTAAGTAAAGTCAATTAATCACTTTAAAGGATCACGAAACACCAAAACACTTTTTTTGAGCTGTTGACAGTCATATATGTGTCCCACGCTGCTATAAACACTATTAGGACACATATATTGCACTAAAAAGTGAAAATTGGTTGTTTTTGCATTATTTTGAGCAAATTCGTTCTTCCAGTTTGAAACGAATTTTTGAAGCTGCGTCACGGCCATGAGATACTTAGGTGTAAATCCAGCCTGGAGAGTGGCTGTCTGTCCTTTCAAGAACATTGTGACGTATCTGAATGTGCGGCATTAATTTATGACAAAGACATGCTTCAAACCAATCAGCGCGCTCTATTGTGTGTGCGGCGCAACTTCATTAATATGCATGATAGCTCCGGAGACTGTTTACAGTGTTCAGACGGCAGAGAGACGCCACGTTGTGTTGCCAAAACAAGTAGAAGAACAAGAATTTGGAGACAAGAGTTGTCGGTGTTGCGTTTATTAGTGTGCTGTGTTTATTATTGTGCTGTATCGAAGGTTTTGTTTTCATTTTCCCTCTATGAGAGAGCTGCTGGACTCACGTGTGGATTACAGTGAACGCGACAGAAATGCGTTTGTAAGGAACATTTTTACCCGAGAGTTTTTCGCATCTGGAAATGATGAAATCCGGATTTGCCGCTCGTCTCCTTTTAATAAAAAGACACAGCTCCAGTTTGATTGTCTGTCTACAGATTTGGTAAGTGTGTGTGATCAGTGCCCTTTGTTTAACCCAGATTGCAAAGTCAGTTTGTATCGTCAGCAGTGCTCTTTCAGTTTTTAAAGACATACCTCAGTCAAAAGGATTTAGTTACTCAGTTTACAGTATGTTAATATCACTGCAATATTATAGTACAATATTATAGACTGAAAGATCCGCTGTAAATGCTGCTCTCTGAGTGTAAACATGTAAACACAAACTATTCCCGTCGTGCAGGATTTTCGCCGCATTTTGTGACAGGGTAGTCTATACACACACGGCTTTCTGACGCTACCTACCGAGTACATAAGTTACAGAGAAATGTGGAGGATTTTTTTCTCCCATTCGCCGTGCGGTATCAAACATACAGCGTCTGTGTATTTGTTTTGCCTGTGAAACTCAGCGCGTGCCCAAATGGAAACGCCCTTCTTTGCAAGTCCTTCCCTCTTTCCCTCCCCCGACATTCCCACACTCCAAGAGCTGGACACGCCCACTTTCCTGACTTTTTTCAAACTAGAGGTGTGAAAACACCCTGCTGAGACAGGGGGTTTCGTGGCCCTTTAAAAGCAGCAGGTTTCCTCAAGTAAAGCAAATTAATTGCTTTTTACACTGTAGAGCACATAAGCACATGTAGCATAAAACAAAACACTTAATTTACATGATATTTACGCAAAATGAGCAAAAACGAAACTTGTAAAAACATCTTAAGCAACATGAAACTGCTTTGCTAATCAACAAGTAATCTGATCACAATCCCCCCCAAAATAGGCAGTAAATTAAAATAAAAGTACAAATAGTTAAATGAAATTAAGTAAAACCAGCAGTGAGTACATCTCTGCTACCTGAAATAAAGAAATAAAAAACATGAACAAAAATAAAACGCATAAAAACAGAATAAAGGAATGACAAAAACAAAAAGCCAACAAATCTAGAAAATCTTCAATGTTAAATATTGATCAAACCTGCGGCGCTTCCTCCTTTTATTGACGCTAAGAAAGAGGCAGAGTCAATAATGCAAATCATTCTAGAAAGATCATCGCTGGTTAATGTATATACACACACTTGTAGATCATGTAATAATCCCTCGGGGCGCCAATACGGAAGTAACTAAAACTGCAATTCATCGACTCGCCTTTGGGGGCTGGCTCCAGGAAATCCAGATGATTTTTTCTGACTGCAATGGTAAATTGGCCAATTTTACAGCTGATAAAAACATGTTTACAGCCTGGTACAAATGATGGTTTTGGTGTATATAGCTAATATTACCCTCTATGACAACTGTAAGAGGGTGAATTTTTTTATAACTCATCCGTTTCCTTTATATTAAGTTATATTAAGTTTGCATAATTAAGGGCGTGGCCACTTGAGTGACAGCTAGGTCTCTCTTTAATCTAAAGTAAGGACTATTAATGCTTTATAAATCCCTTATAAATGACAATTAAAGGCTCAGTATCAAATGAACAATACATCTTTGCAATCTTATCTAAAAACTAAAATTACTGTTTAAACATTGCTGAATAACAGGAGTGTCAAAATACGACAACAATATAATAATTTAGCAATATATTATGATGCAACATTTCAATGTTATTCAGTGAAGTTTAAACTGCACAGCAGGCACGTGCACACATAGGGCTCAACCTGTGCAGTGTACAAGCCCTTTTGAGTCCGGGATACAGTAAAGAGCCCTTCCAAAATGAACGTAAGTGCCCCTTCTACCCCCGCTTTTTAGTTCGCGATCTCCATGCCCCCCCGTCTGCACATGCCTTTTGGAAAGCCTCTGCACGGCCCTGCTGCAGTCATTTTATTTTAGATAAGGTTGCAAAGATTCATTTTTCATTTGATGCAGTTTCATTTGTGCATCTTCAAATGAATAAAAATAGAATAAAGTTGTTTATTTTATTTTTTCCCGTTTAGAATATAACTGAGCCTTTAATTGCCATTTATAAAGGATTTATAAAGCATAAACAGTCCTCACTTTACTGTAGATTAGGTCACAAAACACAATGAAGTTGAGGTAATAAAGCATGTATTAACATACAAATTAACTATCGGTATATGCCTGAATAATAAGATATATAAATGTTAATTTTAATAGTTTATTAATCATTTACTAACTCATTCTGAATGATCTATGCTTAACTTAGCTGGTGTGTAAATAATGCAATGCTTAATTTAGTAATGAAAAATAAATCAGTCACAAAGTATGAAAGTACGATCATTAAGCACATTATAAATGTGCTTATAAGTCAAAAATACAGCATTTGTAGGTGCAGTTATAAACTGCTTACTAACGTTTATTAATGTAGAGTTAGTGCCTAACAGATACTTATTTAACTATATGCTAATGCTTAGTAAAGGGTTCACATTGTGTAGTTATTATAAAGTGTTACCAAGTATTTCTGTTAGACAGCTAATGTTCTGTTTTAAAACTATTTTAGTCACACAAAGCTGATGTAGATTGTGTTGTTACGAATGGGTTATATGCACAGAAGTGTTGTTCAGTCACTGAAACCTCCTGGTGAAAGATCGATGTGACTATTTTCAGTTTCATAAGGTCTTTTTACAGCATCGCTAATGTCGATTTTTACATTATTCCACCTAGCCTGCTTTACTGAGCTGAAGTTGGTTTTATATTCACATTGGTTTATTTTTTAACAATGACAGCCTGCTGCCTATATTGTTCACCGCTACTCTGAACATTCGCTCTAAACATCATGCAAGTATGGCTTAGTAATAAGTGTAATTCCTGCACGCCGCCGGCCAACCACTAAGCATACAGTAGTCTCTTTAGGACAAATCACATGAGAGAATGACACCAGTGATCCTTGCATGCATTAAATATTGCACATTATGACAAGTTTTGCTTGCTACACAACTGAAAGCGTGCTAGATATAATACAACTTTTCATTGGGAATTGTAGTATTATAAAGTACTGTAGTTTTCTAACTGGCGAATGACATGATCTAGTGGGTTTCAGGAGGCGTGGCTTTGGACGGCAAGGGAGGGACTTCGAAGACGCTTCAAAGATATTATGCTAACGCAAGGCATTTTGACAGATCACCTACTGCACCTTTAATGGTTTGTTAATCCCGTGAATTGTGACCTGAACTAAAGTGTCACCTGCAGATTATGTAACACACAAAGATCCTGATTTCTGATCTTCATAAATCTTTATTATCTTTATCTTTTAATCTGCTTATGTAAATAGTGGACAATATGCCGACTACAGGTGATTAAACCGATATGTGGAGATGTCTGATGCTGACGATGTCTGATAACTGGATTATTTCTATACGTAAATGTAAAATAAAAACAAATAAAATAAAATTCCTCCCATATCTACACTGCAAATTAAAAGTGATTAGTTACGTTACTTTAAAGTAGTGAGTAAACCCGATGCCTTAACAGCAACAAGTAAATCCATTGTAACTTGGAATGATTCAATTGAATTCTTTCGGCTTAGTCTCTGATTTATCAGGGGTAGCCACAGCAGAATGAACCGCCAACTATTCCAGCATGTTTTACACAGCAGATGCCCTTCCAGCTGCAACCCAGTACTGGGAAACAGCCTTACACACTCACATCCACACACACACTCATTCACTATAGCCAATTTAGTTCATCAGTTCACCTATAGGGCATGTGTTTGGACTTGTGGGGAAAACTGAAGCACCCAGAGGAAACCCACGCCAACACGGGGAGAACAGGCAAACTCCACACAGAAATGCCTACTGACCGAGCCAGAATTCGAACTGGCAACCTTCTTGCTGTGAGCTGACAGTGCTAACCACTGAGCCACCGGTTAAGTTGACTTAATTTTTATAATTATGCAAATAATTAATTTATTCATTTTAAAGCAATAGGTTTACTCACTTTAAGTAAAGTCAATTAATCACTTTAAAAGCAACAGGTTTCCTCAAGTAAAGCAAATTAATCGCTTTTTACACTGTAGAGCACATAAGCACATGTGGGATAAAACACTTAATTTACATAATATTTACGCAAAATGAGCAAAAAATGGAAAAAGGAAACTTCTTAAGCAACATGAAACTGCTTTGCTAATCAACAAGTAGATAATCTGATCACTCCCCCCCCCCCCCAAAAAAATAGGCAGTACATTAAAATAAAAGTACAAATAGTTAAATGAAATTAAGTAAAACCAGCAGTGAGTACATCTCTGTTACCTGAAATAAAGAAATAAAAAACATGAACAAAAATAAAACGCATAAAAGCAGAATAAAGGAATGACAAAAACAAAAAGCCAACAAATCTAGAAAATCTTCAATGTTAAATATTGATCAAACCTGCGGCGCTTCCTCCTTTTATTGACGCTAAGAAAGAGGCGGAGTCAATAATGCAAATCATTCTAGAAAGATCATCGCTGGTTAATGTATATACACACACTTGTAGATCATGTAATAATCCCTCGGGGCGCCAATACGGAAGTAACTAAAACTGCAATTCATCGACTCGCCTTTGGGGGCTGGCTCAAGGGAAATCCAGATGATTTCAGACTGCAATGGTAAATTGGCCAATTTTACAGCTGATAAAAACATGTTTACAGCCTGGTATAAAAGATGGTTTTGGTGTATATAGGTAATATTACCCTCTATGACAACTGTAAGAGGGTGAATTTTTTTATAACTCATCCGTTTCCTTTATATTAAGTTATATTAAGTTTGCATAATTAGGGGGTGGCCACTTGAGTGACAGCTAGGTCTCGCTGGTCGCCGTCACTTCACCTCAGCTCATTACGGCTGATTAGCCGCTGAACTCGGCATATACATCCCATTTTTGTGTTGTTTTATGTGGCTTTACACAGTTAGTTGCCTTTTGCAATTATTTCCCACAATCATCAGATGATATGGCATGCTGTGTGCACTTAATTGTGCTCACAAACCATTCAAGTTGCCTCCATTTCCCAGGTGAGTGAAATTATAAACTTATATACCATCTCTATAAATGTATTTGCTTTATTTAAGATCATTTATAATGTTCTTTAGAGCTGTAATCCACTCCAGAATCTGACTGATTGATTAGCTGTAGGCTCTAGAACAGTCATCTGAAGCGTTGTCATACAGTGTT
This sequence comes from Danio kyathit, assembly GCA_903798195.1. Classification (NCBI taxonomy): domain Eukaryota; kingdom Metazoa; phylum Chordata; class Actinopteri; order Cypriniformes; family Danionidae; genus Danio; species Danio kyathit. The sequence goes on along the minus strand of LR812523.1, from coordinate 4,920,097 downwards.
CTGCCTGGATTTCATCAATAGCCTTGCATTTACTAACACAGACTGTATCTGAAGTGTTTGGAAGTAATTTGCATTTCCTCCTGTAGAAAAAACGTCATAAGAACAATGTTTACAGGCTTAATGTATTACAAGAGTGTTTTTAAAAGACTAAATACTTTACTGATAAAGTGTACAACCAAGCACATGTGGTCAGAACACAAACGAGTTGCAGGGAATGAAGTATTAAGCATTTCTTCCAAAAAGCCCGTCTAAGCAAAATGCTAGCATGCGTTTGTAGCTCCGCTCACGCTCCACCTCTTTGCCCTTATTTGGTCATCCCCGGTGGGTGCGATGACGTGCGAACAAAATGCCGACAGTTGGCCACAGCTACTTGTAGTAGCTTCATTTGCGCTCTTCAGAAACCTATGGGTGCCGTCACAGATACTACGTCCATATATTTACAGTCTATGGTTAAACCCAAACATCTGATTTTCATATAAAGTTAATCTTGTAATCTGCTTGTGTAACTGAACAAATAGTGGACAATATGCTGACTACAAGTGCTTAAACAGATATGTGGAGATGTCTGATAATGATGTTTAATGGCTGGATTATTTCTATAATGCATTTATGTAACGTGAAATAAAAAATGCCATATCTAGAGCACATACTGTGGCATAAAATAAAACCCTCATTTTAGATATTACCTACACAAAATGAGAAAAAACTAAAAGGAAACAATAAACCTTTCAAAAAGTAGATAATCTGATTATAAAAAAATATATATATATATATAAAAAAATAAAAAGATATAAATAAAAAAAATATATATATAAATAAAAAAATATATATATATTATTAATAATTATTAGTTATTAATATTATTAATAATAAGGAAACAAACCTTTCAAAAAGTAGATAATCTAATTATAAAATATATATATATAAAAAAATAAAAAGATATAAATAAAAAAATATATATATATAAATAAAAAAAATATATATATTATTAATAATTATTAATTATTAATATTATTAATAATAAGGAAACAAACCTTTCAAAAAGTAGATAATCTGATTATAAAATATATATATAAAAAAAATTAAAATATATTAAACAAAAATGTATTATTAATAATTATTAATTATTAATATTATTAATAATAAGGAAACAATAAACCCTTCAAAAAGTAGATAATCTGATTATAAAAAATATATATATAAAAAAATAAAAATATATAAATAAATAAAAATTATTATTAATTATTATTAATTTTTAATATTATTAATAATAAGGAAACAAACCTTTCAAAAAGTAGATAATCTGATTATAAAATATATATATATATATAAAATATATATATATATATATATATATATATATATATATATATATTAAAAATTATTATTAATAATTATTAATATTATTAATATTAATTATTTATTATTATTATTTAATAATAAAAACATTTAATTAAAACCAGCAGTGAGTACATTTCTGTTACCTGAAATAAAAAAGCATAACAAAAACGCATAATGAAAATAATAAAAACCCAACAAATCTACAAAGACTGAAGTTAAATGAAAATATAAAATATTCAATGTTGTAAATTGATCATGTTAATGCTATTATATTTTCCATGATTTACACGTCTAAGAGGACGATGCATAACTGAATTTTAAAAGATCTAAATAACATTTTTGTTTAATAAAAAAAATCTGTAATTTGTTCATTCAAGCCATATAAAAACTATATGTAATAACATTATATTATTATATAATATAACTAAAACATATACTAACAATCATACAATATACAGTACACTAATATAACAAACATGACTGCACCCTTAAAAACATAACTATATATATTATTATAATATACAGTTGAAGTCAGAATTATTAGCCCCCCTTTGAATTATTTTTTCTTTTTTAAATATTTCCTAAATGATGTTTAACAGAGCAAGGAAATTTTCACAGTATGTCTGATAATATTTTTTCTTCTGGAGAAAGTCTTATTTGTTTTATTTCGGCTAGAATAAAAGCAGTTTTTAATTTTTTAAAAATCATTTTAAGGACAAAATTATTAGCCCCTTTTAAGCTAATTTTTTTCTGATAGTCTACAGAACAAACCAACTTGCCTAATTACCCTAACCTGCCTAGTTAACCTAATTAACCTAGTTAAGCCTTTAAATGTCACTTTAAGCTGTATAGAAGTGTCTTGAAAATATCTAGTCAAATATTATTTACTGTCATCATGGCAAAGATAAAATAAATCAGTTATTAGAAATGAGTTATTAAAACTATTATGATTAGAAATGTGTTGAAAAAATCTGCTCTCAGTTAAACAGAAATTAGGGAAAAAAATAAACAGGGGGCTAATAATTCAGGGGGGCTAATAAATCTGACTTCAGCTGTATATAATTTTGTGCAACCTTTATAAATCAGAGTCGGAGTGCATAAATTGTGAATGTTTAGCCATCAGTTTGTCTTGGTTGTGTTTTGCCATGATGTGCTCTTGTGTTGTAAACATGACTTACAGTTGGACTACAGTTACAGCAAAAACAGAGAACAAAAGTCTAAATAAACCTGTGGTTAAACATTTCTCTGAACTTATAAAACCTTGTGTTTGTAACATCATCTTTCCTGCTGTTGATCTATACAGTAGAGCTTCTACATCTAATAAATGGATGTGGAGACTGGAAAAATGCATGCAACTACAAGCATCAATGTATTAAAATAGCATGTAAAAGTATTCTGTACAGGACTTAAGCTGTTTTTCTTGCCACGGGATACTGAGAGGATATTAATGGAAAAGTTTCCAGTGTTTCTGCACCACACCTTTGACCTGAACATGTGATTGACCTTTGCTGCATAAACCAAAACACTCACAGTAAAATCAGCTCTCCGGAGAGTACTTTTCCACAGACATTGTGCTACAAATGAAACTGCTCTATTTGGAGATTAACCCTTAACTGACAGTAATTTGCTGCTTGCAATTACCTAGTAGTTGCTGTATTTCATACCACAGTATAATTATTGTAAAACTAGATTATTAAATAGTATACTGTAAAATTTAACACAGCATTTTACTGATTTTTACCATGCTGAAGCACAGTATTGCAGTTATTTCCAATAAGATCATTACAATAGTTGCTGTACTTCATACTACAGTAAAATTACTGTAAAACTAAACTACATCAGTAATTAGCATACTAAAAATTTTAATACAGCGTTTTACTGTTTTTTTACCATGCTAAAGCACAGTATTATACTGTTATTTTCAAAGGGATCATTACAGTTGCTGTATTTTATACCACAGTAAAATTACTGTAAAACTAGATTATTAATTAGTATACTGTAAAATGTAACCGCATTTTACTGCTTTTTACCATGCTGAAGCACAGTACTGCACTGTTATTTTCAATTAGATCATTGCAGTAGTTGCTGTATTTTATACCACAGTAAAATTACTGTAAAGCTAGATTATTAATAAGTATACTGTAAAATGTAACCGCATTTTACTGCTTTTTACCATGCTGAAGCACAGTACTGCACTGTTATTTTCAATTAGATCATTGCAGTAGTTGCTGTATTTCATACCACAGTAAAATTACTGTAAAGCTACATTAGTAACTAGCATACTGTAAATTTAATCCAGCATTTTACTGTTTTTTTACCATGCTGAAGCACAGTACTGCACTGTTATTTTCAATAAGGTCATTACAGTAGTTGCTGTATTTCATACCACAATAAAATTGCGGTAAATCTATATCTAGTAATTAACATACTGTGAAATTTAACACCGTATTTTATGGCTTTTTTACCATGCTGAAGCACAGTACTGCAGTGTTATTTTCAATAAGGTCATTACAGTAGTTGCTGTATTTTATACCACAGTATAATTATTGTAAAACTAGATTATTAAATAGTATACTGTAAAATTTAACACAGCATTTTACTGATTTTACCATGCTGAAGCACAGTATTGCAGTTATTTCCAATAAGATCATTACAATAGTTGCTGTACTTCATACTACAGTAAAATTACTGTAAAACTAAACTACATCAGTAATTAGCATACTATAAATTTTAATACAGCGTTTTACTGTTTATTTTACCATGGTAAAGCACAGTATTATACTGTTATTTTCAATGGGATCATTCCAGTTGCTGTATTTTATACCACAGTAAAATTACTGTAAAACTACATTAGTAACTAGCATACTGTAGAATTTATTGCAGCATTTACTGTTATTTTACCATGCTGAAGCACGGTACTGCACTGTTAGTTTCAATTAGATCATTACAGTAATTGCTGTATTTCATCCTACAGTAAAATTACTGTAAAACTAGATTAGTAATTAGCATACTGCAAAACCTAATCCAGCATTTTACTGTTTTTTTACCATGCTGAAGCACAGTACCGCAGTGTTATTTTCAATAAGATCATTACAGTAGTTGCTGTATTTCATACTACAGTAAAAATACTGTAAAGCTAGATTAATAATTAGCATACTGCATAACCTAATCCAGCATTTACTGTTTTTTTACCATGCTGAAGCACAGTACTGCAGTGTTATTTTCAATAAGATCATTACAGTAGTTGCTGTATTTCATACCACAGTATAATTATTGTAAAACTAGATTAGTAACTAGTATACTGTAAAATTTAACACAGCATTTTACTGATTTTTACCATGCTGAAGCACAGTATTGCAGTTATTTCCAATAAGATCATTACAATAGTTGCTGTACTTCATACTACAGTAAAATTACTGTAAAACTAAACTACATCAGTAATTAGCATAATATAAATTTTAATACAGCGTTTTACTGTTTTTTACCATGCTAAAGCACAGTATTATACTGTTATTTTCAATGGGATCATTCCAGTTGCTGTATTTTATACCCCAGTAAAATTACTGTAAAACTACATTAGTAACTAGCATACTGTAGAATTTATTGCAGCATTTACTGTTATTTTTACCATGCTGAAGCACAGTACTGCACTGTTAGTTTCAATAAGATCATTACAGTAGTTGCTGTAATTTATACCACAGTAAAATTACTGTAAAGCTAGATTAGTAATTAGCATACTGTAAAACCTAATCCAGCATTTTACTGTTTTTTTTACCATGCTGAAGCACAGTACTGCACTGTTATTTTCAAAGGGATCATAACAGTTGCTGTATTTTATACCACAGTAAAATTACTGTAAAACTACATTAGTAACTAGAATACTGTCAAATTTATTGCAGCATTTACTGTTATTTTTACCATGCTGAAGCACGATACTGCACTGTTAGTTTCAATAAGATCATTACAGTAGTTGCTGTATTTTATACCACAGTAAAATTACTGTAAATCTAGATTAGAAAATAGCATACTGTAAAACCTAATCCAGCATTTTACTGTTTTTTTTACCATGCTGAAGCACAGTACCGCAGTGTTATTTTCAATAAGGTCATTACAGTAGTTGCTGTATTTAGTAAAAATACTGTAAAACTACATTGGAATACTGTAAATTTAATCCAGCATTTTACTACTTTTTACCATGCTGAAGCACAATACTGCACTGTTATTTTCAATTAGATCATCACAGTAGTTGCTTTATTTTATACCACAATAAAATTGCGGTAAATCTATATCTAGTAATTAGCATACTGTGAAATTTAACACCGTATTTTATGGCTTTTTTACCATGCTGAAGCACAGTACTGCAGTGTTATTTTCAATAAGGTCATTACAGTAGTTGCTGTATTTTATACCACAGTAAAATTACTGTAAAACTAGATTATTAATTAGTATACTGTAAAATGTAACCGCATTTTACTATGCTGAAGCACAGTACTGCACTGTTATTTTCAATTAGATCATTGCAGTAGTTTCTGTATTTCATACCACAGTAAAATTACTGTAAATCTAGATTAGTAAATAGCATACTGTAAAACCTAATCCAGCATTTTACTGTTTTTTTACTATGCTGAAGCACGGTACTGCAGTGTTATTTTCAATAAGATCATTACAGTAGTTGCTGTATTTTATACCACAGTAAAATTGCATTTTCTTTTTTTTTTTTTACCATGCTGAAGTACAGTACTGCACTGTTATTGTTAACGATACTGTTATCGCTGTTTTGACAATCTACATAAAATTGTATTACATGTATTTTTAAATAATACCATACTTTACAGCTATTGTACCTAGCAAGGTGTTTTTTTTTGCAGTCTGACTGCATTACTGTATTTATATTTACAGTAGCAGATACTTTCTCAAAATGCATTATACATCTACAAATAAAGCACTACTGGAGATTTAATCACAGAATTCATAATACCAAAACAAATCTGCACAGAATCAGTGGTTGTATAAACAGACCGGTTTAGCTTTATTGTCTGTGTGATTGTATGTTTGAACTTTGGCCTTAACATCTGTCTGGGAGGAGGTCAAGAAACATCTTATCTCAGTTTTTAACAGTGTGACACTATTATGGCAGCTGTACATGTTTGCGATAATAAAGGTCTTTCCGTAAAAACAGTCCATTGCTTCCTATTCACATGCACTCAAAAAAATAGATCTTGACTTTGCTTTTTGTTCAAACTACTTAAATTAAAACACAATTCTTGAGTTTTTTGGGGGACCGCTTAATTGTTTATTGCTCAATCCACTTCAATTGGTAAAAACTAATGTTACCTTAATTATTTCATGTTGTCCCAACACAAATCGATTGTGTGAATCCAAGGATTTTTTTACAGTGTGCTTTATTACAGCTCAGCACAGTTTGAATCAACTGCAAAGGCAGTGGCTCACTTATATCACTGAAATACTCAGTGAGGTCTGGTATTTACTGGGGTCTGGAGGTTTTACTGGGGGTTATTACAATACTTATGAACTTTTATGACTTGAAAAAATTATACTGTTTGTAATCAATGTCAATGAAGTTACCATATATAGTTGATGTATACAATTGATAAATATTATTTACTGTCATCATGGCAAAGATAAAATAAATCAGTCATTAGAAATTAATTATTAAAACTATTGTTTAGAAATGTGTATCTCTCCGTTAAACAGAAATTGGGGAAATAATATAAAACAATTGAAATTTTACAGGAGGACGAATAATTCTGCCTTCAACTGTCTCTTCACATGCAGAAATACTGCATCCACGCCGCCCTCTAGTGTCACAATCATCCAGTTTATACATTTTCTTATGATACTTCCAGTGTTTTCTAAATTTTGACCAATAAATAAATATGACTAATGAATAAAACTAGAAACTTACAGAACTTATATTGTAGGGACAGATGTTCAAATATCATTAGACTTCAGATATTATTTATATAACAATTAATTCACTCAACAAAACATTCATTCATTTTCCTTCGGCTTAGTCCCTTATTTATCAGGGGTCGCCACAGCGGAATGAACCACCCAATTCCCCTATAGCGCATGTGTTTGGACCGGAGCACCCGGAGGAAACCCACGCCAACACGGCAAGAACATGCAAACTCCACACAGAAATGCCAACTGACTCAGCCGGGACTCGAACCAGCGACCTTCTTGCTGTGAGGCCACAGTGGTAACAACTGAGCCACCGTGCCACCATTAACAAAACAAAGCAGTGTTATTGTACTACGATTAAGCTTTTTGTCATCTACTCTAGTAAATTGTTCAATTTAGTTTCTGATTTGATGCAATTTAATTTATTTTATGTTTATTCGTTTATATGTTTTGTGTCTCTTTTAAATATCTGCATAGTTTTTATTCTTTTTCAAGGTTTTTAAACAATTTAATTTGAGTTAATATTAAATTATTAAATAAAATGTTTTATGGTATGGGTTTTACTATAACTACACTACCTTTTTTATAGTATTGTTACGTTTCACTTATGTTTTGTTGTTTGTTTTGCATTCTCTTCTCTCTTCCATCTCTATTCTCTCCTGTTTTAGTTATGCAACCATTGGTTAAAAAAATACTGTCAATCACAACCATGACGCAATCGGGGCACCAATCAGGAGCTGGTCCGCCGAGTATAAAAGACGTGCGCTTGCGCTGTTCTTCAGGAGCGCTTGGCTCACAGCCAAACTCCTCACCTGTGTCAGCCGGCCTGTTCATTTGTGTTTATTTAGTTAAGCTGTAGTTGCTGTGTGTCTTTCTCTCGATTAAGGGATCGATTTATTAGATAAGCTTGTGCAGCTCAATTTAGTATCTATCGAGAAGTTGAACGATCTTTATAAGAATTGGATTATATCAGATCTTGTTTTTGCTAATGGCTAACAGTGTGTACTTTATGAGAGATTTAGTAATCCTGAGCAGCATAGTGTTTTTCTGTTCGTTAGATTATGGAGGTGTTACACACGTGTAATTATTGTTTTTGGAGTAGTTATGAAGTTTAGTTAAGCGACGTGCTGAAGATTACGGTTCAGTTTCTGCATTTTTCTTTGTTCAGTTAGTTTAGTGGGTTGGGGTTTAGTTGGATCGTTTTGTTATAATTATTTTTTTGTTTTGGCAACACTCCTGTTTTCGTTTAATTCAGTTATTTAAAATTACATTTACATTACATCTAATTTCCTACATTCATTGTTTAACATTCTCTGTTTAATAAATACTTACTTTTTGTTCACTTAACCAGCAGTTGTCTTCTCATTTTTCATCCAGCAGCATTATAGACTCACTGATTGTTACGTTTCATCCATTTAATATCTTAACTTAAACACGTAACAGTATATTTGTTTTTATTTTGATATTTTGTTTTTATTTAATTTTATGTTTTGACGTTTAAACATTTAGTTTAAGCTCATTTTATTTAACAATACAGTTTTATGGGTTTTAGTAAACTACACATTTAGTAAACTACATATACTAAATTTAACCGTTTTTTTTTATTCAGATTTATTAACTAAACTTAAATATTTTATTTACTTGTCTATAAATCACTAAATGGCCTAGGAGCTCAATATATTACAGATATGCTCACTGAATACAAACCTAACAGATCACTCAGATCTCTAGGATCATATAAACTAGAAATTCCAAGAGTTCAGTCAAAGCAGGGTGAATCGGCCGTGAGCTACTAACAGCGCCCCCTACTGCTGGAAGCAACTCCCAGAAATGATCAGATGTGCTCCAACATTAGACACATTCATATCAAGACTGAAACACATTTGTTTAGCTGTGCCTTTACTGAATGAACACTGCGCTACGTCAGACAGATCACACTATTATGTCTTTCTTTCCTTTTTTTTATATCCTGTTTTAACACATTTTAATCTGTTTTTATTACTTTAAGTTGTTTTTATTTTTTCTTACACTTGTCTTTTTTTATTCCTGTTTATGTAAAGCACTTTGAATTGCCACTGTGTATGAAATGTGCTATAGAAATAAACTTGCCTTGCCTCAACTGATTTGTTCAACGTACTTTATTTATATTACCAAAAACTAAAAATTAACCTGTGCAAAAAATAAACAAAATAGATTCTTTTTTTGATTGATTTGTATTTATTTTTTAATAACCCTGACACAAGTATTTCCAATAACACAATAACGTCTAATTTTTGAATGCAGCTTTCTAGATGCACACTGTTTACCATCATATTCAGTGCTTTCTGAATATAATTTTCTCTATTCAATACCCTGAATATAATTTTCATACACATGAACGATCAGACAAACTGCAGTAACAAAACAAAAGCAGGTTTATCAAAACTCCCCTTTTATTCATTCTGCACTTTTGAAGGCAGAAACCAGAACAAAGCAAAGCCCCTTTAGTGAAACATTAAGCTCAGTTGAGTTTATCAAAGTACTTGAGTTTGCCAGCGGGGTCGGGGATAATCTGTGCGGAAACAGGAGAGATATGGAGAGATACTGAAACTTAGGATCAGTCATCACAATATTTACAGAGAAACACACAGAAACGCGTGCATATGCACACACACACACACACACACACACACACACACACACACACACCTTACCGTATCACTGCCGGGTTTCCATCCAGCTGGACACACTGAAAGAGAAGAAAACAGTCAGAAACAGCAAAACCAAAACACATTTAAAGTTTTTATCCATTTATTTACTTGCTTGGTAATTTATTTATTTATTTATTTACTTGGTTGTTTATTTATTTACTTTAAACAGACAGTCAGAAACATCAAAACCAAAACTCCTTTACGGTTTTTATTTATTTACTTATTTATTTGCTTGCTTATTTATTTACTTGCTTTAAATAAACACATTTACTGTTTATATTTATTTATTTACTAGCTTATTTATTTATTTATTTACTTAATTATTTACTTGATTATTTATTTAATTAAAACAGACAGTCAGCAACAGGAAAACCAAAACACATTTACTGTTTATATTTATTTACTAGCTTATTTATTTATTTATTTACTTGCTTAAGTACTTATTTAATTATTTACTTGCTTATTTATTTACTTAAAACAGACAATCAGAAACAGGAAAACCAAAACACGTTTACTGTTTTTATTTATTCATTTACTAGCTCATTTAATTATTTAATTGCTTATTTATTTATTTACTTGCTTATTTAATTATTTAATTGCTTATTTATTTAATTATTTACTTGCTTATTTATTTACTTATTAAATTTATATATTTACTTGCTTATTTACTTATTAAATAATTTACTTATTTATTTACATATTTTTTTTACATGCTTATTTACTTAATTATTTACCAGCTTTATTTATTTATTTATTTATTAACTTTCTAAATTATTTACTAGCTTGTTTATTTATTTATTTAATTATATACTTCTTTACTTGCTTATTTATTATTTTAGAAAGGCAAATAAATGTATTTATTTGCTTATTTACTTAACAGTAAGAAACAGCACAACCAACACACATTTACAGTTTCTATTTTATTTATTCATTTACTTGTTTATTTATTTCTTTATTTATAAGATAAGAATAATTTATTTATAAGTATATTTATAAGTTATTATTTTTTATTTATAAATAAAATAAACATTTACAGTTTTTTATATTCATCAAGTGCTGTCTGTTAATTTATGTTTTTTTAATTAGTACTGTCCCAAGCGATTAATCGCAATTAATCTCATCCAAGATCAAAGTTTGCATTCACATAATATATAAATGTGTACTGCACATATTTATGTATAAATACCAAGGAAATTCTTAGTATTTATTATTATATTTTTCTTCTGGAGAAAGTCTTTTGTTTGGTTTGGAATGAAAAAATAAATAAATAAAAATAAATGTAAAAAACTACTAAGGTCAATAGTATTAGGCCCCTTAAGAAATTGTATATTTTTTGATTGGCAACAGAATAAACACTATTATCCAGTGCCTTTCCTACTTAACCTAGTTAAGCCTTTAAATATCACTTTAAGCTGTATAGAAGTGTCTTGAAAAATATCTAGTAAAATATTATTTACTGTCATCATGACAAAGATAAAATAAATCAGTTATTAGAGATGAGTTATTAAAACTATTATGTTTAGAAATCTTCTCTTTGTTAAACATTACTTGGGAACAAAATTGAAAGAATTCAATATATAGGAGGGCTGATAATTTGGTCCCAGAGCATGATATTGCACTTCTCATTCAAGTGTAACACAATCAATAATTATATTACAAGATGATAGTTAATAAAGCATATTACAACACATTATGGGAAAGTAAATGTAATCTGCTGATGAGAACATTTACACTTTGTCCGAAGTCCAATTACATTTTACCACTATATGATTATTAGATTGATTAATCAATTGGAAATTTGTTTCCTGATCATGTTATTACTGTGCACGCATACACAGACTGTGGATGTAATTGACTTAAGAAGTAAAGAATGTGACTTTACGAATATTATGTTTTGGATTGTCTGCAGAACAAACCACTGTTATACAATGACTTGCCTAATTACCCTAACTTTACCCTAATTAAGCCTTTAAATGTCACTTTAAGCTGAATACTAGTATCTTGAAGAATATCTAGTCAAATAATACTGTAATACTGTCATCATGGCAAAGACCAAAGACATTTTTATTAAACTATTGTTGGAAAAAATCTTCTGTTAAGCAGGACTTTTTGAAACAAATTTAATATTAGATAAAACTTTTATCTTCAACTATGAAATATTTCAGAATCTATTCATATTTTCAATACGTTTTTATTCCTTTATATGCTTTTACATTTTCATATAGATTTATTTTCTTTTAGTTTTTTTTGGCACTTTAGGTTTAACATTGAATCGGTTTTGTAATGTTTGTGTTTATATTATTAAAAAAAAAAAAATTGGGGGTGAGAAAAATAAATAAATAAATAAATAAATAAATAAATAAATATCACCCAATTTTATTTTTAATAGTTTTAGTTAAAAATAACAAAGCTGGACTGAATTTAAAAGTTAAGTGAAAAAAAACATTGTTCAGCATTTTAACTTGCTTTAATTAGGTAGATATACAGTTTAAACATCGTCTCTTAAATCCATGTGTTCACTAGGGCAACTCCAGTAAACATTTTTATAATTTACCATTCGAATTATTACTCAAATGAAAGTTTGTTAGTAAAAAAAATATTGATTGTAAGCTTTTGATGTATGCAATTCATTTCTAAAAAAATAAAAAAATAAATAAATAAATAAATAAATAAATAAATAAATAAATAAATAAATATATATATATATATATATATATATTGAAGACCGAATTATTAGCCCTCACGTATATTTTATTCCCCAATTTCTGTTTAACGGAGAGATTTTTTCAACACATTTCTGAACATAATAGTTTTAACAGGGTTATACACATTTTAACTACTAAAAATCCATGACTTTTGCATGATTTTTCCAAGACTTTCATGTAAATTGCCATGACCTAATGTTTTATGCCATGTCTACATATGAGTGGTAAAAAACAAAATTAAAATGATTAGTTAATATTTATTACAGCATATCGTAAAACACACAACAGTCTGTTTAGTTTCAATTTATAGTTATTCATTTTCGGCTTACGCCCTTTATTGATCTGGGGTCGCCACAGAGGAATGAACCGCCAACTTTTCCAGAATATGTTTTATGCAGCAGATGCCCTACCAGCTGCAACCCATCACTCGGACACATCCATAAACACTTATTCACACACATACACTAGGGACAAAATTTTAGCTTACCCAATTTACCAATGTCTTTGGACTGTGGGGGAAACCAGAGCACCCAGAGGAAACCCACATCAACACGGGGAGAACATGCAAACTCCACACAGAAATGCCAACTGACCCAGGCGAGGCTCAAACCAGCGACCTTCTTGCTGTGAGGCAATTGTGCTACTCACCGTGACGACCAATTTATAGATATACGTAAAATTTATTTAGATACTGCTTACACAGCCCTAATAATGTGAGAGTATGTGATTGGCCAAGGACAGAAAAGAATTAAAGACAGCTAACCTATATTCAGGTATCCAGATATCTGTTTTCCATGACTTTTCCAAAACTTTGTGGGTTTTTCTGTTTTTCCAAAACTTTTCCAGGCCTGAAAAATGCCATGACTGTCTGAACCCCGTTTAATAACTCATTTCTAATAACTAATTTATTTTATCTTTGTCATGATGACAGTAAATAATATTTGACTAGATATTCTTCAAGACACTTGTATTCAGCTTAAAGTGACATTTAAAGGCTTAACTAGGTTAATTAGGGTAAAGTTAGGGTAATTAGGCAAGTAACAGTGGTTTGTTCTGGAGACAATCCAAAACAAATATTGCTTAAGGGGGCTAATAATATTGACCCTAAAATAGTTTAATAAACATTAAAAACTGCTTTTATTCGAGCTGAAATAAAAACAAATAAGACTTTCTCCAGAAGAAAAAATATTATAGGACATCCTGTGAAAGACTCTGTTAAACATCATTTGGAAAATATAAAAAATTGAGGGCGAATAATTTGACTTCAACTGTATATAATAATAACTGTGATTGCATTGAAGCCGTCTGTGCGTTGTATAAACCCTGTTGTATAAATGCTGTACCTTCTCCATGTTTGTCTGTGTACTGGAATGCCTGCACCAGCCTGAGGGTCTCGTCCACGGATCGGCCGACCGGCAGGTCATTCATGGTGATCTGTCTGAGGACACCTTTACCATCGATGATGAAGAGACCTCTGAAACACAGAAGAAGAAAAAAAAACGAAGAGCTCTTACAGTAATGCCAATGAGGAACGGTTTTCGGTTCTGAAAAAACCTTTCAGTGAACAGTTCCTAAAACTAACACTTTAAATAGCATAAAGAACACTATATATAAAACTAGAGAAACACAAGTGAAAATATCAATGAAACTTCTGGAATTATTTATTGTTTTAATAAACAATGGACCCTTTTTATATTTCCGGGTTTCTCAGTAGCGGAAGTCGTCAGGGTAAACTGAGGGCACACTCACACTATGCCATCCGAACTGTGCTTAGGCACGTTTCCAGATTCATTTGAGAAGTGCGAGTGCTCTGACTCCGGCATGGTTCAGTTGGCCGGCCCTGGCCCGGTTGGAAGAGGTGTGTCAGAGTGTGGTTCACTTGGGCTTTGGCGTGGTATGCTTGTAGTGTGAGTGCAAAGTGCACCTGAGCCCGAAACTGAAGACGTGACGTCACTTTTACGGGACTGTTTCATGTGGATTTATTAATCATTCTTAATTTTCAATGAACGCAAACTGCCGAGGTTTATTAAGCAAACCCCTCACTGCATGTCAGCTACACCTTCAGTAAACCTCCTAATACCTGCAGCACGAGGACTTTTATGATTATTTATGAGCGTCAAAAGTGGTGGATCTGTTTGGCAAACTGCGTGTCACTGCATCCCAAACCACTAAAATAATACAAGACAATATAACTAAAGCAATCTCCACTGTGCTGTTAAACTGAACAGTCGCATCATCGATGATGTAAGCGTGCTCAGGTCCGGTAGATAAAAATGCATTGTGAGTGCAGGGCGAGGGGGAGAGGGGAGGAGGGACAAGGCAACTGTACCTAATGTGAGTGCGCCTTTAGAGTGCAGTGAATGAGAGAGTACAACAAATACTTTTTTGACAATCCTATTTGCTGAAATAATAAAAGAAAAAAAAAAACTAGAGAAATTAAAGAAACTTGTTCATGCTTTTATCAGCAGCAGGGTGGATTACTGTAACTGCCTCCTCACGGGCCTTCCCAAAAAGACAGTCAGACAGTTGCAGCTCATCCAGAACGCTGCGGCCAGGATTCTGACCAGAAGCAGGAGATCAGAGCACATCACACCTGTCCTCAGGTCTCTACAGAGGCTCCCAGTTACATTCAGAATGTCTACAAATCACTAAATGGCCTAGGACCTCAATATATTACAGATATGCTCACTGAATACAAACCTAGAAGAACACTCAGATCTCTAGGATCATATAAACTAGAAATTCCAAGAGTTCAGTCAAAGCAGGGTGAATCGGCTTTCAGCTACTAACAGCGCCCCCTACTGCTGGAATCAGCTCCCAGAAATGATCAGATGTGCTCCAACATTAGGCACATTCAAATCCAGACTGAAAACACATCTGTTTAGCTGTGCCTTTACTGAATGTGCTACGTCCGACAAATCACACTAATATGTTTTCTCTTCTTTTTCAACCTGTTTCTGTTTTTTATTATCTGTTTTTATTTTTTTTCCTTACACGTGTCTTTTTTTATTCCTGTTTATGTAA